>CAUPSL010000965.1:0-211451 GCA_963514005.1 Raja brachyura
CACATTTATCTGTATTAAACTTCATCTGCCATGCATCTGCCCACTCCCCCAACCTGTCCAAGTCACCCTGCATTCTCATAGCATCCTCCTCACTGCTCACACTGCCACCCAGCTTTGTGTCATCTGCAAATTTGCTAATGTTACTTTGAATCCCTTCATGATGGATACATCATTGATGTATATTGTAAATAGCTGCGGTCCCAGCACTGAGCCTTGCGGTACCCCACTAGTCGCTGCCTGCCATTCTGAATGGGTCCCGTTAATCCCTACTCTTTGTTTCCTGTGTGCCAACCACTTCTCTATCCATGTCAGGTAGCGGAGGCCAAATCACTGGATATTTTCAAGAGAGAGTTAAGTTTAGCTCTTAGGGCTAAAGGAATCAAGGGATATGGGGAAAAAGCAGGGACGGAGATCTGATTTTAGATGATCAGCCATGATGTCTGTGTTAAAGACTATCGTGTTCTGTGCTCTTTATTATTCATATGGCTGTATGGTGACCACACATTTCACTGTACCAATTGGTACATGTGACAAATAAATGTATCTTGTATCTTGAATGGCGGTGCTGGCTTGAAGGGCCGAGTGGCCTGCTCCTGCAACCATTTGTCTATGTTTCTATGCTCCTATCACATGAATTCTGAACTTTTGTGTTTGATTTTCTTCTCCGACATCTGGTTTTGTGCACTCCAGCTTTGCAAGTTATTCATTGCATGCACTCTTTATGATGAAGTGGCTGAACCTGTGACAAACATTGCTTCCTAGATTCCTGGATGAACAATGAACTATCGCGGTAACTTCAAGCATGAGAGCAACATGATTAACAGGCGGCAAACAAGTTGGGATTCTGATGCGGTCGGCTGCTGCCAAAAAGATGGATTTCTCTGGATAAAGCATTTATTAAAGGACCTGGAATTTACACCAACACTGGCCTCTCACCCAGGTTCATGCTCCACAACAATCTGCCACCACCCCATTTCATCTAACATTTTAAAATGCGTCCTATTTTTAAATAGACACAGGGAAAGAGATATGGATAGATAACACTGATGGAGAGAGGGGGAAGAGAGAGGGGAGAGGGGGGAGGGGAGAGGGGGGAGGGGAGAGGGGGGAGGGGAGAGGGGGGGGGAGAGGGGGGGGGAGAGGGGGGGGGGAGAGGGGTGGGAGAGGGGGGGGAGAGGGGGGGGTGAGAGGGGGGGGAGGGGGGGGAGAGGGGGGAGAGGGGGGAGAGGGGGAGAGGGGGGGAGGGGGGGAGCGGGGGGGTGAGAGGGGGGGAGGGGGGGGAGAGGGGGGGAGAGAGGGGGGAGAGAGGGGGAGAGAGGGGGGGAGAGGGGGGGTGAGAGGGGGGGAGGGGGGGAGAGGGGGTGAGAGAGGGGGGAGAGAGGGGGGGTGAGAGGGGGGGTGAGAGGGGGGGAGAGAGGGGGGGTGAGAGGGGGGGTGAGAGGGGGGGAGAGAGGGGGGGGAGGGGGAGAGAGGGGAGAGAGGGGGAGAGAGGGGGGGAGAGAGGGGGGGTGAGAGGGGGGGTGAGAGGGGGGGGAGGGGGGGAGAGGGGGTGAGAGGGGGTGAGAGAGGGGGGGAGAGGGGGGGGAGAGGGGGGGAGAGGGGCGGGGGAGAGGGGGGGGGAGGGGGGGGAGAGGGGGTGAGAGGGGGGAGAGGGGGGAGAGGGGGAGAGGGGGAGAGGGGGGAGGGGGGGAGAGGGGGAGAGGGGGGGAGAGGGGGGGAGAGGGGGGGAGAGGGGGGGAGAGGGGGGGAGAGGGGGGGAGAGGGGGGGAGAGGGGGGAGAGGGGGGGGAGGGGGAGAGGGGGGAGAGGGGGGAGAGGGGGGGAGGGGGGAGAGGGGGGTGAGAGGGGGGTGAGAGGGGGGAGGGGGGGAGGGGGGGAGAGGGGGGGGGAGGGGGGAGAGAGGGGGGGAGGGGGGGAGAGGGGGGGAGAGGGGGGGAGAGAGGGGGGGAGAGAGGGGGGGAGAGAGGGGGGGAGAGGGGGGGAGAGGGGGGGAGAGGGGGGGGTGAGGGGGAGAGAGGGGGGGGGAGAGGGGGGAGAGGGGGGGGGAGAGGGGGGGGGAGAGGGGGGAGAGGGGGGGAGAGGGGGTGAGAGGGGGTGAGAGGGGGGTGAGAGGGGGGGAGGGGGGGAGGGGGGGAGGGGGGGAGAGAGGGGGGGAGGGGGGAGAGAGGGGGGGAGGGGGGAGAGAGGGGGGGAGAGGGGGGGAGAGGGGGGGAGAGGGGGGGAGAGGGGGGAGAGAGGGGGGAGAGAGGGGGGTGAGAGGGGGGGAGGGGGGGAGAGGGGGGAGAGGGGGGAGAGGGGGAGAGGGGGAGAGGGGGGGAGCGGGGGGGGTGAGAGGGGGGGAGGGGGGGGAGAGGGGGGGAGAGAGGGGGGAGAGAGGGGGAGAGAGGGGGGGAGAGGGGGGGAGAGGGTGGGTGAGAGGGGGGGGTGAGAGGGGGGGGAGGGGGGGAGAGGGGTGAGAGAGGGGGGAGAGAGGGGGAGAGAGGGGGAGAGAGGGGGGAGAGAGGGGGGGGTGAGAGGGGGGGGAGGGGGGGAGGGGGAGAGGGGGTGAGAGGGGGTGAGAGAGGGGGGGAGAGGGGGGGGAGAGGGGGGAGAGGGGCGGGGGAGAGGGGGGGGAGGGGGGGGGGAGAGGGGGTGAGAGGGGGGGTGAGAGGGGGGGTGAGAGGGGGGGAGGGGGGAGAGGGGGAGAGGGGGGAGAGGGGGAGAGGGGGGAGGGGGGGAGGGGGGGAGAGGGGGAGAGGGGGGAGAGGGGGGGAGAGGGGGAGGGGGGGAGAGGGGGGGAGAGGGGGGAGAGGGGGGGAGGGGGGAGAGGGGGAGAGGGGGGGAGGGGGGGAGAGGGGGGTGAGAGGGGGGTGAGAGGGGGGAGGGGGGAGGGGGGAGAGGGCGGGGAGGGGGGGAGAGAGGGGGGAGGGGGGGGAGAGGGGGGGAGAGGGGGGGAGAGAGGGGGGGAGAGAGGGGGGAGAGGGGGGGGAGAGGGGGGGGTGAGGGGGAGAGAGGGGGGGGGAGAGGGGGGAGAGGGGGGAGAGGGGGGGGGAGAGGGGGGGGAGAGGGGGTGAGAGGGGGTGAGAGGGGGGTGAGAGGGGGGGAGGGGGGAGAGAGGGGGGAGGGGGGAGAGAGGGGGGGAGAGGGGGGGAGAGGGGGGGAGAGGGGGGGAGAGAGGGGGGGAGAGAGGGGGAGAGAGGGGGGGAGAGAGGGGGGGAGAGGGGGGGAGAGGGGGGGGGTGAGAGGGGGGGTGAGAGGGGGGGTGAGAGGGGGGGGGAGGGGGGGGAGAGGGGGGGAGAGGGGGGAGAGGGGGGGGAGGGGGAGAGGGGGGGAGGGGGGGAGAGGGGGAGAGGGGGGGAGAGGGGGGGGAGAGGGGGGGAGAGGGGGGGAGGGGGGAGAGGGGGGGAGAGGGGGGGAGGGGGGGGAGAGGGGGGGAGAGGGGGGGAGAGGGGGGGAGAGGGGGGGAGAGGGGGGGAGAGGGGGGAGAGGGGGGGAGGGGGGAGAGGGGGGGAGAGGGGGGCAGAGGGGGGCAGAGGGGGGGGAGAGGGGGGAGGGGGAGAGGGGGGGGAGGGGGGGAGGGGGGAGGGGGGAGGGGGAGAGAGGGGGGGAGGGGGGAGAGAGGGGGGGAGGGGGGGGAGAGGGGGGGGAGAGGGGGTGTGAGAGGGGGGAGAGGGGGGGGGGAGAGGGGGGGTGAGAGGGGGGGAGGGGGGGAGAGGGGGGAGAGGGGGTGAGAGGGGGTTAGAGGGGGAGAGGGGGGGAGAGGGGGGGAGAGGGGGGAGAGGGGGGGAGGGGGTGAGAGGGGGGTGAGAGGGGGGGAGAGGGGGGGAGAGGGGGGGTGAGAGGGGGGAGAGATGGGGGAGAGATGGGGGAGAGATGGGGGGGAGAGGGAGGGAGAGAGGGGGGGAGAGGGAGGGAGGGGGAGAGGGAGGGGGAGGGGGAGAGAGAGAATTAAGGTTGATGGATATACAGTGGTTTGCAAAAGTCTTCATACCCCTTGAACTTTGCCACATTACAACCACAAATGTAAATGTATTTTATTGGGATTTTATGTGATAGACAACACAAAGTGGCACATAATTGTGAAGTGGAGGGAAAATGATACATGGTTTTCAAATGTTTTTACAAATAGAAAACTGAAAAGTGTGGCGTGCAAAAGTATTCAGCCCTCTTTGCTCTGATACCCCTAAATAAAATCCAGTGCAACCAATTGTCTTCAGAAGTCATCTAATTAGTAAATAGAGTCCACTTGTGTGTAATCTAATCTCAGTATAAATACAGCTGTTCTGTGAAGGCCTCAGAGGTTTGTTAGAGAACAAACTATTAGTCGTGCACTCCACAAATCGGGCCTTTATGGAAGAGTGGCAAGAAGAAAGCCATTGTTGAAACAAAGCCATAAGAAGTCCCGTTTGCAGTTTGCCACAAGCCATGTGGGGGACACAGCAAACATGTGGAGGAAGGTGCTCTGGTCTGATGAGACCAAAATTGAAGTTTTTGGCCTAAATGCAAAATGCTATGTGTGGCGGAAAACTAACACTGCACATCACCCTGAACACATCACCCCCACTGTGAAACATGGAGGTGGCAGCATCATGCTGTGGGGATGCTTTTCTTCAGCAGTGACTGGGAAGCTGGTCAGAGTTGATGGGAAGATGGATGGAGCCAAATACAGGGCAATCTTGGAAGAAAGCCTGTTAGAGTCTGCAAAAGACTTGGGACTGGAGCGGAGGTTCACCTTTCAGCAGGACAACGACCCTAAACATACAGCCAGAGCTACAATGGAATGGTTTAGATCAAAGCATATTCATGTGTTAGAATGGCCCAGTCAAAGTCCAGACCTAAATCCAATTGAGAATCTCTGGCAAGACACGAAAATTGCTGTTCACAGACGCTCTCCATCCAATCTGACTGAGCTTGAGCTATTTTGCAAAGAAGAATGGGCAAAAATTTCAGTCTCTAGATGTGCAAAGCTGGTAGAGACATACCCCAAAAGACTTGCAGCTGTAATTGCAGCGAAAGGTGGTTCTACAAAGTATTGACTCAGGGGGGCTGAATACTTTTGCATGCCACACTTTTCAGTTTTTTATTTGTAATAAAATTTGGAAACCATGTATCATTTTCCTTTCACTTCACAATTATGCGCCACTTTGTGTTGGTCTATCACATAAAATCCCAATAAAATACATTTACGTTTGTAGATGTAACGTGGCAAAATGTGGAAACGTTCAAGGGGTATGAATACTTTTGCAAGCCACTGTATATGACGATAGAGAAATAAGCAAGATAAAGATAGTAAAATAAATATAATAAGTAAAATAAAGATAGAATTGTCATCAGTTTATGAAGTAACCACAGTTGAAAAGTCACTAAATAGATCTGGTCAGACGAGACTTGTTGGTCCCAAATGGCCTCCTGTGATTTGGTAAGAGAAACACAAAAATATAGCCACCGGGGATCTTTCAGAAAATATGCTCGAGAGATTGGTCATAAAGTGAGGTTTTAAGTTAGAGAATAATGCTGTGACTCGTCAAAGCTGAGACAAATCTCTCTTGGCTGGAGTGATGCATGTTTCCCGTTTGTCTACTTGTGAAGAGACCTGGTGCATCCTGAGCAAAAAATATACTGCTGGAGGGACTCAGCAGCTCAGACACTATCTGCTTTTTGGCTCAGGATTCCGGCATCTGCAGCTTTTTCTGTCTCCATGATACATCCCATTAAAAAAAAAGAGAGAGAGAGAGAGAGAGACAGAGAGAGAGAGAGGTCGTGTTTTCTTCTCAGCTCTGCAGTTGAGAAGGATTGGAGCAGCCTTTCCAGGATTTTGCCGTTGGAGAGGGCACAGACCCAGGGGGGCTTCATAGTTCAACTTATTGTTGGGCTGTTGAAGCTTTTCTCTGGTCTGGGGAGCCTCCATCTGTGTGAAGATTCCTGAGTTTCTCCACATTGTCGAGGGTGCGGTTGGCGTTGGCGGATTGCCAAGAGTGCCTGTGATCTCAGTGGGCTGAAGTTGTGCGGTGTCTTTGTCGTTTTTGGCACCGCTTCTCTGCCCTAAAGTCATTTTGCTCAGTGCGGCTGCCTGGCTTAATGTGAAGAAGGTACTTTTGCGTCCAGCGCGACTGGGATCGAGTTTCCCGTAAGCTGCTCTTGGCTGTGGACGAACCTGGGGACTTTCCTGCTTCAGCTGGAGGTTTCTGTTTTCTGCTGCCTGTCTTTGACTGTGACTGTCTCTGGGACTTAACTTGGAGCTGTGCTGCTGAGGGGCTTGGAGCTGGTTTGTGCCTCTGTGAGGATGGCGATGGAAGGGGCGCGGCCGAAGGTCCGGACCTACGCAGCGACGACATCAGTGGCGGGTGCGAGGCCATCTGAGCTTGAGCCTCATGTTGACTTGGATGGGGACAGTTTTGGTATTTCTGTTCAAACTGGGCCTATGATGTCGAGGGGGGTAATTACGAAGGCCATGAATGAACTTCTTGGGAGGGGGGCTATTGTCTCTTCTGAGCTCGAAAGGGGAAAGGTGGAGATGATACTTAAGACCCGGGAGTGTGTGGCCCGAGCGTTGGAGGAGGGGATCTCAGTGGGGGGGGTCCACGTACAGGTGGATCCGTGGGTATCCAGGGTGAGACCGGTTCTCCTGCGGAGCTGCCCCACTTATTTTTCGGATGCAGTGCTTATTCCACACCTGTCCAAGTTCGGGGAGGTGCGGTCTAAATGTTTTCGTCTCTTGCATCCCGGGGGGGACCCGGAGGAAAAAGGGGTCTTCAGTTTCAAGAGGAGGGTGTTCATGAAGGTGGGTGAGGGGGATGGTGCCGAGGGGAGTTTTGAGGTGGTGCATAAGGGTGTACCCAGAACCGTGCGTTGGAGTTGGGGCAAGGCACGGTGTCATGCGTGCGGCGAATTTGGACATCTCCGTAGGGAGTGTCTTTTTCGCGGGGGCACTGCTAGAGGTTCTAGTGCAGTGGCCCAGGAAAGCACTGCTGGCCCATCTGGGGTGGCTTGTCAAACCTCAGCGGCGCGGGGTGGTACTGCTGACCCGGCTGAGGTTGCCAGTTCTGCCTTGGTGACCCGGGGCGGCAGTGCTAAGCCTTCTGGGTCCAGAGGTTCCGCTTTGGGGACCCTGGGCAGTGAGAGCCCAAGCCCCCCACGTCCCCTACGTCTTGCGCCTGTGGCGGTGGATGGAGGTGGGGCGCAGGAGGAGGGGAGTGTTGAGGGGGGGTTTTGGGAGAAGCAGGGGAAGCACAATAAGAAGAAGGAGAGGGATAGGGCCGCCCGAGCGAAGAAAGTGCAATCGGGTGAGTTTAGCTCCAGTGTGGTGCAGACTGCGCCTGCTGGGGCCCAGGGGGGAGTTGTGGTGGTTCGGAAGGGGGTAAAGAAGCCTAAACGTGTGGGTGGCAAAGTGGATGGGGGTAATGTGGAGGCGGATGACCCTTCCCTTATGGAGGTTACCGCACCTCCGCATGCGAGTGGGACTAAAAGGAGGCATCTGCCTGGTGAAGAGGAGAAAGGGCGTGGGTCCAGAGCGAAGGGGATGTCTTTCTCCGGGCTTTCCACCACTGAGGTGGCTGAAAGTGGTCTTGACCCGGTGTCTTCTGGGTCGGTGGTTGGGCCTTCTCTTCATGGATCTACAGCGGGTGTCACAGGACTGGGTGCTGAAGTTGATTCCGGTGGAGTTGTGTCCAATGGGCGGGAGTCTGTCCCTTCATCTCAGGGGCCCTCTGAGGGAGTTATCTCGGCGGGTGTTGGGGTTAGCTCTTTTGGGTGTGTACCCTCTGGGTCGGACGAGGTCCCCTCGTTTCAGAGGCCTACTGAGGGTGCTGGCACGCTAGGTGACGTGGTTGGCTCCCCTGGTAGTGTGCCCTCTGTGACGGGGGATGTGCAGAGTCAGGCCGAGGGGGGAGTTTCGGGGGTGTTGTCGTTCAA
The DNA here is from genome assembly GCA_963514005.1 of Raja brachyura. The sequence continues at coordinate 7,890 of CAUPSL010000965.1, forward strand.
GTCTGTGCTCCATATCAGTGCCAGTGGAGGTGCTGGGGGGCGGGATGCCTCACCGGATGAGCTGTCTGGGGTGAGGTTAATAGCAGGTGGTGATTCTCTGGGTGATGCCTGTGGAGAGGGCACTCTGGATGATGTGGAGGTCAGGGCTGTTATGGGTCGTGATCCTCTTTCAGACTCCGAGGGTGTCAGTGTTCCACAGGCCCTGGGGATGCCTCTTGTTGTTGCTTCCCCAGGCCCAGAAGAGGAGGGTGATGGTAGCGTGCAGGAGCCCAGCCTTTCAGAGGGCTGCGAGTGTCAGGCAGGGGTGTCGGGACCCACCCCCAGCATTGATCCGGGGGGTCGTGTCATGGCTGAGGAGGGGGACAGCGATGCGGCCAGTGGGTGTGGCACAGAGAGTGATTTGTCAGAGAGTTCTGGTCTTTCTGGGGTTGTTGATTCAGGTGCGAGCGGGTTGGCTGTGAGCCCAGACTCCAAGGCCGTGTCTGAGGCGAAGCTTATTGTTGAGGTGCGAGAGTTCCTAAAAACGAGCCGCACTTCCAAAACATTATGGTTTGCTGCTGAAAGGCGGTGGGGGGACTGTCTAGATTTGCAGGCGAGTCTCGAGGCTATCCTTAGTAACAAGGATAGTGGTCTTTCTGACTCGGATTTGGGGCAGTTTCGGGGTTTGTTGAAGGTCCTCAGAAAAGGAGCTCCTGTGACTACAGGGAGTGTGAGGGTCTCAATCTAATGTGCCTACACATTCACAGTAGCTACATTAAATTTAAATGGGAGTAGAGCGAGTTTTAGAAGATTTCAGCTCTTATCAGCCCTAAGGGAGGGGAGATTTGCAGTTTGTTATCTGCAAGAGACACATACCGTTGCTAGTGATGAACCTACCTGGCAACTGGAGTGGGAAGGGAGGGTTTATATGAGCCATCTCAGCTCAAATTCGAGTGGGGTGGCTTTTCTGTTGGCCCCAAATTTTCTGCCAAGCATTTTAAAAGTGCAGGAAGTGGTGCCAGGACGTTTGCTCCATCTGGCCGTGAGCCTGGATGGCATGCCGTTGCATTTCATTAACGTGTATGCCCCTAGCTCCGGCACGATGCAGGCTGGCCTACTTCGGGAGGTGAATGCTCTGTTGGGCACTATTGATAGGGGAGAGTGTGTCTTCCTTGGTGGGGACTTTAATTGCACACTTGAGGTGCGGGACCGTTCTGGTACTCAGTGTGCGCCTGCTGTAGCGAAGAAGCTGAGAGGCTTGATTGACTCCTTTGAGTTGGTTGATGTTTGGAGGGACCTTCACCCTGATTCCACTGCTTTTTCGCGGAGGTCTGAGGGCGGTGGTTCCCGCATTGATCGGTTTTATATTTCCCGAGCGTTTGTTTCCCGTGTCTCAGCGGCCTCAATGCGGCTGGTGCCGTGCTCGGACCATTGTCTGGTGCGTGTGGATTTTAATCCAGCGTGCGCTCGGGCTGGGTCCGCGTACTGGCACTTTAACAACAGGCTGCTGGAGGATCGGTGTTTCCGGGAGTCATTCACTCGGTTTTGGGTGAAGTGGAGAGAGAGGCAGAGGTGCTTCTCTTCCATTAGGCAGTGGTGGGATGTGGGTAAAGCTCACATCCGTCTCTTTTGTAAGGAATATACATGGGGGTCGACTGGGAGGCGGGACTCAGCGGTCGAGAAGCTGGAGAGGGAGATACAGGACGCTGAGTCTCGCCTTGGTCAGTTTGGTGAAGACTCCAGCGAATGGGGAGAGTTTCAGAGGAAGAAGGAGGTTTTGAGGAGTCTGCTGCTTGAGCGATCTCGAGGCGCTTATGTGAGGTCTCGGGTCCAGATGCTGCACGAGCTGGACCGAGCGTCGCCTTTCTTTTTCTCTTTGGAGAAGGGGCGGGGAGCTCGAAAACAGCTCGTGGAGTTGCTTGCAGATGACGGCTCCTCTGTCACTGATCCAGAGAGGATTAATGCCTTGGTTAGGTCCTTTTATGGGTCCCTGTTCTCTGCGGAAGGATTCAGTGTGGAGGCTCAGCAAGATCTGTGGGAGGGTCTACCGACCGTAGATAGGGGGGAGGCTGATCTTCTTGATGGCCCCTTATCTTTGGAGGAGTTGACTCGCGCCTTGCATCAGCTCAGGAGGGGTAAGTCCCCCGGGCTGGATGGGTTGACGGTGGAGTTTGTTAGAGCATTCTGGGACGTCCTAGGGGGTGACTATATGTTGGTTCTGGGGGAGAGCCTGGCGACTGGAGTGATGCCTCTCTCGTGGCGTAGGACGGTTGTTGTCTTGCTGCCTAAGAAGGGCGAACTCCGTTTGTTGAAGAACTGGCGTCCAGTCTCTCTCCTTTGCACAGAATATAAAATTTTTGCACGGGCAGTGGCAAATCGCCTGGGCTCCGTGCTGCATCAATTGATTCATCCTGATCAATCTTATACAGTCCCTGGCCGGTCCATCCAGGATAACATCCACCTGGTTAGGGACCTGATTCATTTAGTCCAGGGTACTGGTGAGTCAGCTGCTTTTCTGTCTCTTGATCAGGAGAAGGCTTTTGATAGGGTGGAGCATGAATACCTATTTGGGTCGTTGCAAGCGTTTGGGTTTGGACCACACTTCGTGGCCCGGGACTGGCTTTTGTACGCTGCTGCGGAGTGCCTTGTAAAGGTTAATGGCGCGGTGCTAGCTCCTTTTCATTTTGGGAGGGGGGTCCGCCAGGGGTGCCCTATGTCGGGCCAGTTGTATTCGGTCTGTGTGGAGCCGTTCCTGTGTCTTCTTCGGAGAAGGTTGACAGGCCTGGCCCTACCTGGCCCGCGGGTTGAGGTGATTCTATCGGCGTATGCTGATGACGTACTTCTTATGTTCACTGATCCTGGTGACCTGCGGAGGATGCGTGACTGCCAGGAGATTTTCTCGGCTGCATCTTCTGCTAGGATTAACTGGAGTAAGTGCTCTGGACTTTTGGTGGGTCAGTGGCGGGTAGACTCCCTGCCGGAGGAGATGGCATTGTATGCGTGGAGTACCACGCACCTCCTCTATCTGGGGGTGTACCTGAGTCCCACTGAGGATGTTTGGCCGGCAAACTGGCAAGAGTTGGAGACGAAGGTGGTTGCTCGGCTGGGGCGCTGGTCAGGCCTGCTTGGAGTTCTCTCCTTTCGGGGGAGGGTGCTGGTCATAAACCAGCTGGTGGCCTCTATGTTATGGTACCGGCTGGCTACTCTTGTCCCGCCCTCTATATTTGTAACTGCTATACAGAAGAAGCTGGTGGATTTCTTTTGGGGAAATAGGAAGCATTGGATTTCCGCGGCGGTCTTGAGTCTTCCGTTAGAGGAGGGCGGCCAGTCCTTGGTGAGCGTGCGCACCCAGGTGGCGGCTCTCCGTCTCAGGACTCTGCGGAGATACATGTATGTAGAGAACCCTCCCAGATGGCACGCTCTGGCCACGTATTTTTTTCGTCAGGGTCGTTGCCTAAGGGGGGTCTCGCGGCTCCCGGTGGCGGGTGTCAGTCGACCCGCTCTAAGGGGCTTGCCTGTTTTCTATAGGGATGTGTTAAGAGTGAGGAATTTGGTGGTGTTCAGCCAGAGTGTTGTTCCACGAGGAGAGGGGGATGTTGTGGCTGCGGGTGTGGCTGGTCCTCATCCTGTCATGGTGGTTGTCGAGGAGAGGCGTGAGCCTAGAGTGGTTCAGATAGAGCTTACCCCCGCTCCGTCAGATCTGCTCATCGGGCCTAGGCTTCGGGATATTTCTCGGCCTCCGGCTCCGCATAATCTGAGCTGCCTTTCTGAGATGACCAGCATGCCATTTTGTGATGCAAGGAGACGCGCACTGTACAGGATGCTCCTGCACATTCTGAACCACCGTGCCTTCGTCTCCCGTCCTGACTCACCATGGAGGACGGTGTTACCATCCGAAGGCGGCGGGGGGCCCCAGTGGGGGTCCTTCTATAAGGGAGTTGTACCCCTTTATATTGGGGACCTGGGGTGGAGAGTGCTGCATGGAGCGGTGGTTTGTAATAAACTTTTGAGTCGGTTCACGGGCTCGTCTGCCGCATGTAGTTTCTGCGGAGAGGAGGAGACCGTATTCCATGTGTATATGGAGTGTGAGAGGTTACTGCCCCTGTACCAATATCTGAAGGGGTTGTTCCTCAAGTTCTGGCTGCATTTTAGCCCCACAATCCTGGTGTTTGGACACAAGGCAGGGAGTGGGGAGAGCCGAGTGTGGGGGGGGGACTTACCTGTCGGTTTGCTCCTCGGCCTGGCCAAGATGGCCATTCGTGGGTCCAGGCAGCGGGCGGTCGACGGTCAGGCGAGAGTCGGCTGCCTGCCCCTCTTTCGGGCCTACGTCCGTGCACGTGTGTCCCTGGAGAGGGAACACGCGGTGTTCACGGGGACTCTGGGGGCCTTCCGTCAGCGCTGGTCGCCGCGTGGGGTTGAGGCGATTATAAATGAATGTACTGTTGTACTACAATGATCTGTTCATTATAGTGTGATTTTTGATTGTGTTTTGATGTGTTGTATTTTATGATTTGTGTTGAATAAAGTTTTTGAAATGAAAAAAAAAAAGAGATAGAGTGAGAGAGACAGACACAGAGAGAGAGTCAGACAGAGGGAGACAGAGAGAGACAGAGGGAGTCGGAGAGAGACAGAATGGGACGGAGAGAGCCCTTGTCCATCTAAATGCATGTATATCTTATTCCTCAGAATCCTCTCTTGTGATTTTCCCACCACAGAGGTTGGGCTCACTGCTCTATGTGTAGGAAGGATCTGCAGGTGCTGGTTTACGAACTTCTGAAGAAGGGTCTCGAATGGGTCTCGCACTCTGTCTGTCTCTCTCTTTGTCTCTCTGTCTTTGTCGGTCTCTCACTGTCTCTCACTCCGTCTCTCTCTCCGTGTCTCTCTCTCCGTGTCTCTCTCCGTGTCTCACCCATTCCTTCTCTCCAGAGATGCTGCCTGTCCCGCTGAGTTACTCCACCATTTTGTGGCCATCTTCAGTTTAAACCAGAGTCTGCAGTTCCTTCCTCCAACAGGGAATTAATACTGTTGAGCAATGGAAACCGGCACCTGAATCTTGGTTCATTCTGCACATCTATGGGATTTTATGCATCTGCCCATTAAATTCTACTGAGGTTCTTCCCCTTTCTTTCTCTGCAGAGATATCCAAAATTAAACAAAATTAATTTGGATCATCAATCAATTCACACATCTACCTCAGCTCCCCTACTGATACACTGATGGGATCCAGCCTGGAGATTTAAACTCCTACCTGATGTATCCAAATGCAACCACATCATGATTTTGCTCTTGGGTAATACAGATCTTTCATTGTCAGCGAGAAAACGGATGATGTGGGTCATTCTTGCCGTGGTGTTTGTAGGAGCTTGCTGTGTGCAAATTAACTACAGTCTACAAATTCAGTTGCAGAAGACGCAGCCAGAACTTCAGACATACTTCCTCAGTGAAAGGGGCTTTGAAAAGTGGAATCCCTCGCCACAGACGGCTGCGGAGGCCAAGCCAGTGGATATTTTTAAGGCAGAGATCGATTGATTCTTGATCAATGCATGTGTCAGAGGTTATGGGGAGAAGGCAGGAGAATGGGGCTGGGAGGGAGAGATAGATCAACCAGGATTAGAAACATAGAAAATAGGTGCAGGAGGAGGCCGTTCGGCCCTTCGAGCCAGCACCGCCATTCATTGTGATCATGGCTGATCGTCCCCAATCAATAAACTGTGCCTGCCTTCTCTCCATATCCCTTGACTCCACTAGCCCCTAGAGCTCTATCTAACTCTCACTTAAATCCATTCAGTGATTTGGCCTCCACTGCCCTCTGTAGCAGGGAATGCACAACTCTCTGGGTGAAAAGGTTTTATCTCATCTCTGTCTTAAATGACCTTTATTCTAAGACTGTGGCCCCTGGTTCTGGACTCGCCCAACATTAGGAACATTTTTCCTGCATTTAGCTTGTCCAGTCCTTTTATAATTTTATATGTTTCTATAAGATCCCCCCTCGTCCTTCTAAACTCCAGTGAATACAAGCCTAGTCTTTTCAATTTTTGAATGGCAGAGTTGTCTTGATGGGCCTGATGTTGGGGGAGTCCAGAACCAGGGGCCACAGTTTAAGAATAAAGAGTAAGCCATTTAGAACGGAGACGAGCAAACACTTTTTCTCACAGAGAGTGGTGAGTCTGTGGAATTCTCTGCCTCAGAGGGCGGTGGAGGCAGGTTCTCTGGGTGCTTTCAAGAGCGAGCTAGATAGGGCTCTTAAAAATAGCGGAGTCAGGGGATATGGGGAGAAGGCAGGAGCGGGGTACTGATTGGGGATGATCAGCAATGATCACATTGAATGGTGGTGCTGGCTTAAAGGCCCGAATGGCCTACTCCTGCACCTATTGTCTATTGTCTATTATCAAGGTGTTCCAAGGTGCCTCATGGATGGATAGTTAAACATAGTTGCTTGCCTAGCCATTAGAGTTATTAAAATAGGATTCAGAAACCCTGGCAATTTAAGGTGTTTTTAAGATTTGGCAAAAATGGAAAGTGAGTGAGACTTCGAGAATTTCAAGACTACAACATTTTGGAATGAACTAAACCATTTAATCTTCAACAAAAACAGTTAAATGCTAGAAACACTCAGCTGGTCAGGCAGCATCTGTGGAAAGAGAATGTGAGATAACATTCTAAAGAGCCTGAAGAAGGGTCTTGACCTGAAACGTCATATATTCCTTTTCTCCAGAGATGCTGTCTGACCCGCTGAGTTACTCCAGCGTTTTATGTGCATCTTCAGTTTAAAGCAGCATCTGCAGTTCCTTCCGACACATTTGAGATAACTTTGCACTAGGGGTGAACAAGGTGAAAGAGACGGACTGAAACCTTTCTCTGAAAGTTTAGTTTGGAGATACATCGCGGAAACAGGCCCTTCGGCCCACCGGGTCTGCGCTCACCAGCGATCCCCGCACATTGACATTATCCTAAACCCACTAGGGACAATTTTTACATTTACCAAGCCAATTAACCTACAAACCTGTACATCTTTGCAGTGGGAGGAGACCGAAGATCTCGGAGAAATCCCACGCAGGACACAGGGAGAACGTACAAACTCCGTACAGACAGCACCGGTAGTCGGGATTGAACACGGGTCTCCGGCGCTGCATTCGCTGTAAGGCAGCAACTCTACCGTTGCGCCACCGTGACCGCCCGTGAGAAATGGAAAGTATTTCTCCTCAATCCAAAGGCTTTAACCCCGTTTCTCTCTCCTCCTGACCTAACGAGCGTTCCCAGCTTTTTCTGTTTTTAATTTCACGTCTCCAGCATCTGCAGCTTTTATTTTCAAAATGCTGGAGTGACTCAGTCTGGTTTTTTATCCACTCAAGATGAAATTCAGACGGATTCACTCCGGCACGTTGTGTTTTACTCATGATTCCAGCATCTGCAGGTAAAGGTTGGCACGGTGGCGCAGCGGTAGAGTTGCTGCCTTACAACGCCAGAGACGCGGGTTCGATCCTGACTACGGGTGCTGTCTGTACGGAGTTTGCACGTGGGTTTCCTTTGTGGTCTCCAGTTTCCTCACACACTCCAAAGATGTACAGGTCATGTAGGTTCAGTGTGTAGGAAGGAACTGCAGATGCTGGTTCACACTAAAGTTAGACACAAAATGCTGGAGTAACTCAGCGGGAACAGGCAGCATCACTGGATGGAAGGAATGGATGACGTTTCGGGTCGAGACGGTTCTTCAGACTGAGAGTTAATTGGCTTGGTATAATTGTAAATTGTCCCTAGCGTGTGTAGGATGGTGTAAGTGTGCAGGGATCGATCGCTGGTCGGCATAGACTCGGTGGGCTGAAGGGCCTGTTTCCATGCTGCATCTCTAAATTAAAAAACGATATCTCTAAACTGTTTAGCTTTAGTCCAAAGAAAGGTCACCTATCCGTCTTCTGTAGAGTTGTGGCCTGACCCGTTGAGTTACTCCAGGATTTTGTGTCCTTTTGTGAATCTCATGTGGTGACTCCCTTGTTCTGGAGTAATTTTAAATGGGCAATAAATGCGTTTGTTAGCAATGACACCCATTTTCCCTTATGTACAAAGTCAAAGTATACAGAGTACAAAGTAAGTACGTTTATTGGCCAAGTATCCACATACAAGGAATTTGCCTTGTTGCTCCGCCCACAAGGAACAACATGAAAATAGAAATAAAAACTATTTGGTATCTCGTATGCTTCAGATGAATAAGGTCATAAGTGTATGAGCAAAATTAGGCCATTTGACCCATCAAGTCTACTCTGCCATTCAATCATGGCTGATCGATCTCTCACTCCTAACCCCTTTCTCCTACCTCCTCCCCATAACCCCTGACACCCGCACTAATCAAGAATCTATCTATCTCTGCCTTAAAAAATATCCATTGACTTGGTCTCCACACCCTTCTGTGGTAAAGAATTTCACAGATTCACCACCCGCTGGCCAATTAAAGTCCTCCTAAAGGAAGCAATGATCTCTGGTTTAACGGTACTGGGCCTACATTCGCCGGCGTTTAGAAGAATGAGCAGGGACCTCATTGAAAGGCGCAGAATAGTGAAAGGCTTGGGTAGAGTGGATGTGGAGAGGATGGTTCCACTAGTGGAAGAGTCTAGGACTAGAGGCCCTAGCCTCAGAATTAAAGGATGTCCTTTCGTAAGGAGATGAGGTGGAATTTTTTAGTCAGAGGGTGGTGAAACTGTGGAATTCTTTGCCACAGAAGGCTGTGGAGGCAAAGTGGATATATTTAAGGCAGAGATAGATTCTTCATTAGTACAGGTGTCAGAGGTTATGGGGTTAGGAGGGAGAGATAGATCGGCCATTGAAAGATTGAAAACCGTTGAATGACGGAGTAGACTTGATGGGCCGAGTGCCCTAATTTTACTCCTATCACATGATCTTATGGTCCTAGACTCACCCACTAGTGGAAAAACATCCTCTCCACATCCACTCTATCCAGGCCTTTATCCAGAATCAATTATAATATTTCTCCCTGACCATCCGTGAAATATTATAGAGACCACCTGACATTAAAACCTACAAAACATGTTATACTGCGCAGAAAGATGCATAGATGTATGTACAGAACTTGTCACATTCGTTTAACATACTGATTAGTTTAGTTGAGAGATACACCACCGAAACAGGCCCTTCGGCCCACCGAGTCCGCATCGACCAGCAATCCCCATGCACTAACACAACCCAACGCACACCAGGGACAACTTTTTACATTCATACCAAGCTAATTAACCTGCAAACCTGTACGTCTTTGGGAGTGTGGGAGGAAACCGAAGATCTTAGAGAAAACCCACGCAGGTCACGGGGAGAATGCACAGACTAGCACCCGTAGTCAGGACCGAACCTGGGTCTCTGGCGCTATGAGGCAGTATCTCTACCACTACGCCACTGTGCTGTTGGCTCAATGATTATAATTAGGTATTGATCAGTCTCACTTGCATTGGACAAACTTGAGAGTAGAGAGCACTAAATAACTCTCTTGTTCTGAAGAGCTGTGGGTTTATATGCTGATCTCCGGAGAATCTCTTTTCCCTGATCTCTCATACATCATGAAGATTGTGTGCAGAATCTACTCTTCAACACAATATCACCTGTTACCATTCTGGATCTCATATTAGTTCAGAAATGTAATGAACAGGCTACAATTCTATCTTCAAACCTTTTTAGTTTAGTTTGGTTTAATTTTACCTTGGGGAATGGTGGCAACGGTGGCGCAGCGGTAGAGTTGCTGCATTACAGCGAATGAAGCGCCGGAGACCCGGGTTCGATCCCGACTACGGGCGCTGTCTGTACGGAGTTTTCCCGCTATCCCCGTGGGTTTTCTCCGAGATCCTTCGATTTCCTTGTACACGCCAAAGACGTACAGGTTTGTAGGTTAATTGGCTTGGTAAATGTAGAAAATTGTCCCTAGTAGGTGTAGGGTAGTATTAATGTGCGGGGATCGCTGGTTGGTGCGGACTCGGTGGGCCGAAGGGCCTGTTTCCGTGCTGTGTCTCGAAACTAAACTAAAAAAAAAAATGCAGGCTTGGAAACAGGCCCTTCGGCCCACCGAGTCCGCACCAACCAGCGATCAAACTAGTTTTGTTTCAGAGGTACAGCGTGGAAACAGGCCCTTACGCCCATCAAGTCCGCATCAACCGGCGATCACCCGTACACTAGTTTAGTTTTAGAGATGCATCGTGGAAACAATCCTCTCGGGCCACACTTGTTCTATCCTACACGCACAGGACAATTTTTTTTAACAGAAGCTAATTAACCTATAAGCCTGCACGTCTTTAGAATGAGGGGAGACACTGGAGATCCCAGCGAAAACCCACGTGGTGACAGGGAAAAGGTACAAACTGCATACAGACGGCGCCCGTATATGGGATGGAACCTGGGTACCTGCAGCTGTGAGGAAGCAACTCTACCGCTGCCATCTCTACGATTTCAACTTGTGATTTTAATTAGGCTGCGGTTTATTAATGCCACGTATACTGAGGTGCATCGGACAGCTTTGTTTTTGAAGGCTATCCAAACGGATCAGATAAACCACACATAAATACTTTCAAGCATGGGAGAGAAAATATTCTAAAAATTTGCTTATCAGCACAAAGACTACTGAGATCGCAATAGCTCCACGGAGACATGGAACTGGACAGATGGAATAACAGCTGTTTGGGTGATAAAACTCCACCACACTTAAAAAATAAATAAACGCACCAATCGAAGTCTGAAACATACATATACGTTTAAGGAGGAACTGCAGATGCTGGAAAATTCAAAGGCAGACAAAAATGCTGGGGAAACTCAGCGGGTGGGTCAGCATCCTCACTGCCTCCTCCGTTCCTGCCTTCTCCCCATATCCCCTGACTCCGCCACCTTCAAGAATCCTATCTCGCTCTCTCTTGAAAGGATCCAGAGAACCCTCTGAGGCAGAGAATTCCACAGACTCACAATTCTCTGGGTGAACAAATGCTTCCTCATCTCCGTTCTAAATGGCTTGCCCCTTATTCGTAAACTGTGGCCCCTGGTTCTGGACTCCCCCAACATCGGGAACATGTTTCCTGCCTCTAGCGTGCCCAAACCCTTAATAAGAAGGGTCTCGACCCCGAAACGTCACCTATTCCTTCGCTCCATAGAGGCTGCCCCACCCGCTGAGTTTCCCCAGCATTTTTATCCACCATACATACATATACAGCAGTCTCTAGCATGAAGAGGCAAAAAAAACCCAAAATGGATGATTTGTTCACTTGCATGGGCAAAGTTGTCCCCGCTTGAGAGTGATCAAAGTGGCATCTGGGGAGTAATGAGAATTCTTTACAACCTGCTGAATGTATTAATGGGTTGTCTAACGCGGGCATAAAAACCGGCCATATTAACCAGAGTTGCACTAAATTTTTAACTGCCGCATTGGTGTGCATTCATCGCAGGGCAAACAAAAAATAGGAAGTCTTTAATTTATATGGCGCCCTTTGTGGCCCACTTGGGGCAACTAAAGATTTTTATTTTTTTGACACTCAAACCAGAACAGTTGTGGCTGATTTATGGACGATAACAACTCCCACAATTTAAAGGCAAAGAAGGGGCGGCATAGTGGCGCAGCGGTAGAGTTGCGGCCTCCAAGCTCCAGAGTGGGGTGGGAGATTGCAACCTTCACGCGGTCCACCCTGTTTCGTCTAATGCAATCAACCCGACGTGCACAAACAAGATCAAATGGAACAAGTTGATCTACAACTTTAGGCTGTGCACGCCCTACGCAAGAATGAGAAGCTCCAGTCCTGGGTTCGATCCCGACTACGGGTGTGGTCTGTACGGAGTTTGTGCTTTCTCCCCGTGACCTGCGTAGGGTTTTTTCCGGGTGCTCCAGCTTCCTCCTGCACTCCAAAGACGCACAGGTTTGTAGGGCTAATTGGCTTTGGTATAATTGTAAATTCACCCGAGTGCGTGCAGGATAGTGTTAGTGTGTGGGGAGCGCTGGTCAGCGCGGACTCGGTGGGCCGAAGGGCCTGTTTCCACGCCTGTATTTTTTCTTTAGTTTAGTTTCAGAGATACAGCACGGAAATAGGCCCTTCGGCCCACTTGCTCTTTTTCTGATCTGATCATGACACAACTGCTTTTCAAAATAGTCAAAGGAATATTTTTAACTGATTAGAGCAGCTTAGTCAGGTTAGTTTATTATGATAGTCACATGTACCGAGGTACCGTGATTCCTTCTTCAGACTCTCCAACACTTTAGTTTAGTGGCATTTATTATCACGTCTACAGGTGGAATGAAAAACTTTTTGTTGCGTGCTGTTCAGTCAGTATAAATACTGGGTATCATTCCATTTGATCTGTCCACAGTGTGTAGATGCAGGATAAAGGGAATAGCATTTAGTGAAGGCACGCTGCTGTTGAATTGAAATGTTTTAAAGTTCTTTGATGCCTCAGCTGGGCGATGGCACTTCTGGAAGTAGAGCATGCCTCCAGCGTGGCACAGTTGTGTTTCCTTCTTGTGAAGAATATCTTGCGCAGTGGCGTAGCTGATAGGGCGGCACAGCTGGTAGAGCTGCTGCCTCACAGCGCCAGGGACCCGGGTTCAATCCTAGCCTCAGGTGCTTGCTCTGCGTGGAGTTTACACATTCTCCCTGCTCTGACCGCGCGTGTTTGCTTCAGGTGCTGCAACCGAAAGACGTGCAGGGTTTACAAGTCAGTCGGCCTCCGCAAAAACTGGATGAAGAATGGATTCAAAAGTGGAATAATGCAGAACTAGTGCGAATGGGGTTTAGTTTAGTTTAATGTAGAGATACAGCGCGGAAACAGGCCCTTCGGCCCACCGGGTCCGCGCCGATCAGAGATCCCCGCACACTAACACAATCCATCATCAAGCCAATTAACCTAAAAACCTGTAAGCCTTTGGAGTGTGGGAGGAAACCGAAGATCTCAGAGAAAACCTGCGCAGGTCACGGGGAGAACATACAAACTCCGTACAGACAGCACCCGTAGTCGGGATCGAACCCGGGTATCCAGCGGTGCATTCGCTGTAAGGCAGTAACTCTACCGCTGCGCCACTGCGACCGCCCGATCGATGATCGGCCTGATCTCGCTGGGCCAAATGACCCGTTTCCATGCTGTATCTCTAAACTAAATATTAAATATGTAGGAAGGAACTGCAGATGCAAGTTTACCCCGAAGAAAATGCTGGAGTAACTCAGCTGAACAGGCAGCACCTCTGGAGAGAAGGAATGGGTGAAGTTTTGGGTCAAGACCCTTCTTCAGACTGAGAGTCAGGGGAGAGGGGGAGGAGAGATATAGACAGTGATGTAGAGATAAAGGTGAATATTGAGAGATGCTGAGATAATATATAAATATTAAATATGACTATTATGGGGAGAGTCCTCTTTCTCAAAGAGACCATGAGCCAGTTAGTAGCCAAGTGACAGAGATCGGGGCAGTTCAATGGTTCATCAGTTGTCGCTAGTGGCCTGGGTTCAATCCTGACCTCTGCTGGTAGAAGGTGCTAAGTGGGTGACACGGTGGCGCAGCGGTAGAGTTGCTGCCTTGCAACGTTTACAGCGCCAGACACCCGGGTTCGATCCCGACTGCGGAGTTGGTACGCTCTCCCCGTGATCGCGTGGTTTTCTCAGTGTCCTTCGGATTCCTCCCACTAGTCGATCAATTGGCTTACTGGTCCCTAGCATGTGTAGGATGGTGTTAGTGTGCGGGGATCGCTGGCCGATGCGGACTCGCTGGGACGAAGGGCCCGTTTCCACGATGTATTTCTAAACTAAACTGAACTAAGCTATCTCTATGGAGATTGTGCATTCTCTCTGTGACATAAGTCAGAACAAAGGGTCTTGACCTGAAATGTCACCCATTCCTTCGCTCCATAGATGCTGCCTCACCCGCTGAGTTTCTCTAGCTTTTTGTCTACCTTCTCCCTGTGACATGAGGGTTACCTGCCGATGCTCCCGTTTCCTTCCACATCTTAAAATACTTGATAATTGGGCACTGTAAAGTACCTCTGGGGCAGGTGAATTCTAAGGGGATTTATGGGCACACAAAAGGGAATGGGTTTCAGGGAAATAAGTGGGCAAAGCAGACTGGTGCATTGGGAGGAAGCCAGAACACCCAGAGAAAACCCAAGCAGTGACAGGGAGAACGCACATATTCCGCGCGGGCAGCACCCGTAGTTGGGATCAAACCCGGGTCCCTGGCGCTGTAAGGCAGAGACTCTACCGCCTCGCCACCATGCCACCCTATGACTCTTCCAAGTCATAGATTCGTACAGCATGAAAACAGGCCCTTCGGCCCAATTTCCTCATGCCGACCATCTACACCAGTTCCACCTGCCCTTCGTTTGGCCCGCGTTCCTCTAAGCCTTATATAGACGCACCATGCTGGAGAAACTCAGCGGGACAGGCAGCATCTTTGAAGAGATGCCTATCCCACAGCCAACAATGAACCACTGTGCACTCCACCTTTCCTTGATCATCTTTGCTGGCTTTGATTTGATCTTTTGCTTACCTTTCATTCATTTGTTCTTTACATCTATTCATATCTCTAGTTGCCCTCTCCCCTGACTCGGTCTGAAGAAGGATCTCGACCCAAAACGTCACCCATTGCTTCTCTCCAGAGATGCTGCCTGTCCCGACGAGTTACTCCAGCATTTTGTTTATCTTCAGTGTAAACCTGCACCTACAGTTCCTTCCAACACATATCTCTCTAAACCTTTCCTTTTCAATAGACAATAGACAATAGGTGCAGGAGTAGGCCATTCGGCCCTTCAAGCCAGCACCGCCATTCAATGTGATCATGGCTGATCATCCCCAATCAGTACCCCGTTCCTGCCTTCTCCCCATATCCCCTGACTCCACTATCCTTAAGAGCCCTATCTGGCTCTCTCTTGAAAGTATCCAGAGAACCTGCCTCCACTGCCCTTTGAGGCAGAGAATTCCACAGACTCACCACCTCTCTGTTCCTCAACTCCGTTCTAAATGGCTTACCCCTTATTCTTAAACTGTGGCCCCTGGTTCTGGACTCCCCCAACACCGGGAGCACCGGGTTTCCTGCCTCTAGCGTGTCAAAACCCTTAATAATCTTATATGTTTCAATAAGATGTCCTCTCATCCTCCTAAATTCTAGAGTATACAAGCCCTGTCAACCTGTGCTGCTGAGGGGGAAACTGCACAGTCAGGTAAAAAAATAGGACAGCAGTTTTGTGCAGCGTAAGCGTTGACCAAATCATCTAGTTTACGACCCCAGATACTAACAGAGCTCGATTCCCGCAGCCACGAAATTCCCCACTGAGGCAGTGGAGCTGCACGTAATTGGCCCCAAGGAATCAGACAACATGTCAATTGGAATCTTTTTTCACACAATGATTAATAAACCCACTGGATGGAGTTACCACATAAGGCCATTAAAGTAATCGAGACAGACAGTTCAGGAGACAATTCGATGGTCCTCTGGTGAGAGGAGGCATTGAGAGATACGTGGAGAGACTGGGAAGGGACCGTTCAACTATTAAGAAGCATTCGGCTTCCTTGTGACTGATGATGCTTCTGCGCTCCTCAGAGTCCCATATTTCTTTCTTTTGAGCTTCCTAACAATGCGCACTTGTTCTGTATTGTGGCCACTGTACCTCCCTTCTGCTCATCTTTAATCGTGCCACAGACACAACAGATGTCAGGCGTTCAACAGCAAATATCCTTTTTTTGTTTTTCCACTGCATATTTTCCCCCCCCCCATTGATACCATTAACTAAAGGTAGACACAAAACGCTGGAGTAACTCAGCGGGACAGGCAGCATCTCCGGAGAGAAGGAATGGGTGACGTTTCGGGTCGAAACATATAAGATTGTTAAGGGCTTGGACACGCTAGAGGCAGGAAACATGTTCCCGATGTTGGGGGAGTCCAGAACCAGGGGCCACAGTTTAGGAATAAGGAGTAAGCCATTTAGAACGGTGACGAGGAAACACTTTTTCTCACAGAGAGCGGCGAGTCAGTGGAATTCTCTGCCTCAGAGGGCGGTGGAGGCAGGTTCTCTGGATGCTTTCAAGAGAGAGCTAGAACGGGGTACTGATTGGGGATGATCAGCCATGATCACATTGAATGGCGGTGCTGGCTCGAAGGGCCGAATGGCCTAATCCTGCACCTATTGTCTATTGAGACCCTTCCCTAGACTGGAGGGAGCGGGGAAGGGGGGTGGGA
The DNA here is from genome assembly GCA_963514005.1 of Raja brachyura. The sequence continues at coordinate 24,054 of CAUPSL010000965.1, forward strand.
AAGAAAAGAAAAAGAACGAAAAAAAGGTGGAGGGGCGAGGGAAAGAAAATAAAAAATTAAACCCAGACCCATTCACTAAAGGGCTGTTTACCTCGTAATCGAGATCCAAGGTCTCAGAATCCCCTTTAGTCTGGAACTGCTGGGTGTCCGCGTCCACAGTGAAGTTCACTTGCTTCTTATTGCGTTCGACTGCGATGTAGTGCCAGTGTTGGTCATCGAGCAGACTGCCCAGTGTGACAGAGGAGCGGTCACTAACAGCCTGCGGGGACCGGTCACCTGGGAAAGAGAGGTTGAAGTAGGGTCAAGGGTCAAGAGTGTTTCATTGTCACGTGTCCCAGATAGAACAATGAAATCCATACTTGCAGCAGCACAGCACAATCTGTAAACATAGTACACTGTGAACAATATAATAAACGAGAGAGAAAAGTTCCATGCGTTCGACAATAAACAATAGACTATAGACAATGGGTGCGGGAGTTGGCCATTCGGCCCTTCGAGCCAGCACCGCCATTCAATATGATCACGGCTGATCATCCACAATCAGTACCCAGTTCCTGCCTTCTCGCCATATCTCCTGACTCCGCTATCATTAACTCTCTCTTTAAAGCATCCAGAGAATTGGCCTCCACTGCCTTCCGAGGCAGAGAGTTCCACTGATTCACAACTCTCTGGGTAAATTTTTTTTTTCTAATCTCCGTTCTAAATGGCCTACCCATAATGCTTAAACTGTAGCCCCTGATTCTGGACTCCCCCAACATCGGGAACATGTTTCCTGCCTCCAGCGTGCCCAATCCCTAATAATCGTATATGTTTCAATAAGATCCCCTCTCATCCTTCTAATTTCCAGAGCTTACAAGAGCTAAAATTCATATTATGACTCACTCTGGAAATTCCAAACTATGCTACCAAACTAGATTCCTGGAACGAATGTCTGAAGAAGGGTCTCAACCCAAAACGTCACCCATTCCTTCTCTCCAGAGATACTGCCTGTCCCACTGAGTTACTCCAGCTTTTTGTGTCCATTCCTGAAATGAAAATTGGAAAAGCTGGAGAGATGATTTCTGATATAACAGGGTAAGTTAGCAATTTGACCAATGGGATCTGATATTGTGATATGAAGGACAACTGTGGTTGTAGCTCAGTCCCATAAGATGATAGAGTTATAAATTGTAGGAAGGAACTGCAGATGCTGGTTTAAACCGAAGATAAACGCAAAAAAGCTGGAGTAACTCAGCGGGGCAGGCAGCATCTCTGGAGAGAAGGAATGGATGACACCAATTCCTTTCCTCCAGAGATGCTGCCTGCCCCATTGAGTTACTCCACCTTATTGTGGTAATCTAGTGATAAAGTGATAGAGTAAAATCCAGCAGCCCCCACAATTAAAATATTCATTACGGAAATGACGGAGATCTTGCATTTGGAAAAAATACGATTTGTCTTAATTGACAAACCAGAATTATTTGTTAGAATATGGTCTCCATTTATTGAATTCTTAAAACAGTGAATTGGTTTACAACAACATCAGGGTTGAAACTTGAGTTTGGGATTGGATGAATAATTATACTTAATATCTCCTGGATCTATATCCACAATCTTGTTATTTGTAATTTTGTCTTCTTTTCCCCTCTATTAGTTTATAGTTGCGCTTATCTTTTTCTCTCTTTATCTTTATTCTTTAAAAAAAAATTGAAGCTATGTAAGAAATCTGTAATTAAATGGTTGCTTATTATTATTTGTATACATGCTTCTAAAAAATAAAATTAACAAAAATTAAGTGATAGAGTATAGAAACATGCCCTTTGGCCCATTTCATCCATGCCGACCAAGGTGCCTCATCAAGGTAGCCCCATTTGCCCATGTTTGGCCCTATCTCCCTCTAAACCTTTCCTATCCATGAACCTGTCCACTGCAATACTGTAAATACATTAAAAAGGCAAGCAAAATTCTTCCTTGAATGGTGGCACAGTGGTAGTGTTACTGCCTTACAACGCTTGCAGAGCCAGAGACCCGGGTTCAATCCCGACTACGGGTGCTGTCTGTATGGAGCTTGTACTTTCTCCCCGTGACCTGCGTGGGTTTTCTCCGAGTACTTCGGTTTCCTCCCACACTCCAAAGACGTACAGGTTTGTAGGTTAATTGGCTTGGTATCTGTGTAAATTGTTCCCAGTGTGTGTAGGATAGCATTAATGTACAGGGATCGCTAGTCAGTGCGGACTTGGTTGGCCTAAGGGCCTGTTTCCGCACAGTATCTCTATACGAAACTAAAGAATATCACATCCCAACACTACTTTCAGGAGCTCTGGAGTCATACAATTACCAGACTAGGAGGCTATAAATAAATCTGATTTGTTTTTACAACTTCTCAGCAGCTTCGTGACCATGAATATCCAGATTTAATTGAATTTGCATTTCTCAGCTATTGAGGTGGGAATTGAACTAATATCGCTGGATTATAATTTTCTTAACATAATCATTGTACCAAAATACTCCAGCAATAAGGAATCTTCGCTCAACTTTAATTGAACACTACTATCTTTAGTTAACAAGTTTGCTGATTTTTTAAAAAATGTCTTCAGGTGAGGAATATCTGAGTTTCTGAGATTCAATATACCGGTAAGTTTAGTTTATTGTCACATGTACCGAGGTACAGTGAAAAGCTTTGTCACGCGCTAACTGGTCAGCAGAAAGACAATACACAATCAAGCCATCCACAGTGTACAGATACATGATATAGAGAATAACGTGAATATAGGGATTTTCAATATAGAAATAGATCAGCTTAATGTAACGTAAGGTGCAGTGAAAAGCTCTTATTGCACATTAACTAGTCGGAAATCAGAAATAAAAATTAAAAACTCAATGGGTTTGAGTTTTGAGCGTTTGACGGCACTGGGCCTGTACTCGCTGGAGTTTAGAAGAATGAGGGGGGACCTCATTGGAACGTACAGAATAGTGAAAGGCTTGGATAGAGTGGATGTGGAGAAGATGTTTCCACTAGTGGGACAGTCTAGGACTGGAGGTCATAGCCTCAGAATTACAGGACCTTCTTTTAGGAAAGAGATGAGGAGGAATTTCTTTAGTCAGAGGGTGGTGAATCTGTGGAATTCTTGCCATGGAAGGGTATGGAGGCCAAGTCAGTGGATATATTTAAGCCAGAGATAAGACAATAGACAATAGGTGCAGGAGTAGGCCATTTGGCCCTTCGAGCCAGGACCGCCATTCAATATGATCATGGCTGATCATCCCCAATCATTACCCCATTCCTGCCTTATCCCCATATCCCCTAACTCCACTATTTTTAAGAGCACTATCTAGCTCTCTCTTGAAAGCATCCAGAGAACCTGCCTCCACCGCCCTCTGAGGCAAAGAATTCCACAGACTCTCAACTCTCTGTGAGAAAAAGTGTTTCCTCATTTCCATTCTAAATGGCTTACTCCTTATTCTTAAACTGTGGCCCCTGGTTCTGGACCCCCCCAACATTGGAAAACATGTTTCCTGCCTCTAGCAAGTCCAAGCCCTTAACAATCTTATATGTTTCAATGAGATCTCCTCTCATCCTTCTAAACTCCAGAATGTACAAGCCCAGCTGCTCCATTCGCTCAGCATATGACAGTCCCGCCATCCCGGGAATTAACCTTGTAAACCTACGCTGCACTCCCTCAATAGCAAGAATGTCCTTCCTCAAATTAGGGGACCAAAACTCATTGGAACGTACACAATACTCCAGGTGTGGTCTCACTAGGGCTCCGTACAACTGCAGAAGGAACTCTTTGCTCCTATATTTGATTCCTCTTGTTATATAGGCCAACATGCCATTTGCTTTCTTCACTGCCTGCTGTACCTGCATGGTTACTTTCATAGAATGATGTACAAGGACCCCCAGATCCCGTTGTACTTCCTCTTTTCCCAACTTGACGCCATTTAGATTGTTACCTGCCTTCCTGTTTTTGCTACCAAAGTGGATAACCTCACATTTATCCGCATTAAACTTCATGTGCCATGCATCTGCCCACTCCCCCAACCTGTCACCCTGCATTCTCATAGCATCCTCCTCACAGTTCACTGCCACCCAGCTTTGTGTCCTCTTCAAATTTGCTAATGTTACTTTGAATCCCTTCATCCAAATCATTGATGTATATTGTAAATAGCTGCGGTCCCAGCACCGAGCCTTGCGGTACCCCACTATTCACTGCCTGCCATTCTGAAAGGGACCTGTTAATCCCTACTCTTTGTTTCCTGTCTGCCAACCACTTCTCTATCCAATGTCAGCACTCTACTTCCAATACCATGTGCCCTAAGTTTGCCCACTAATCTCCTATGTGGGACCTTATCATAGATTGGGTCTATAGAAGAGAGATCGAGCAACTGTCCATATGGTGCCAGCACAATAACCTGGCCCTCAACACCAGCAAAAGCAAGGAACTGATTGTGGACTTTGGAAGGAGTAGGATGGGGACACACAGTCCCGTTTATATCAACGGGTCGATGGTTGAAAGGGTCAAGAGCTTCAAATTCCTGGGCGTGCACATCTCTGAAGATCTTTCCTGGTCCGAGAACACTGATGCAATTATCAAGAAAGCTCATCACGCCTCTACTTCCTGAGAAGATTACGGAGAGTTGGCTTGTCAAGGAGGACTCTCTAACTTCTACAGGTGCACAGTAGTGAGCTTGCTGACCGGTTGCATCGTGGCTTGGTTCGGCAACTTGAGCGCCCTGGAGAGGAAAATACTTCAAAAAGTAGTAAACACTGCCTAGTCCATCACCAGCTCTGACCTTCCTTCCATCGAGGGGATTTAGTCGCTGCCTCAAAAAGGGTGGCAGCATCATCATCAAAGACCCACACCATCCTGGCCACACACTCATCTCCCCGCTACCTTCAGGTAGAAGGTACAGGAGCCTGAAGACTGCAACAACCAGGTTCAGGAACTTCCCCACAGCCATCAGGCTATTAAACCTGGCTCGGACAAAACTCTGAACATTAATAACCCATAATCTGTTATGTGCACTTAATCAGTTTATTTATTCATGTGTGTATATATATTTATATAATGGTATATGGACACACTGATCTGTTTTGTAGTCAATGCCTACTATGCTCTGTCGTGCTGAAGCAAAGCAAGAATTTCATTGTCCTATCAGGGACACATGGCTATAAGCCCACTTGAACTTGAACTAGATAGATTCTTGAGTAGTACAGGTGTGAGAGGTTATGGGGAGAAGGCAGGAGAATGGGGTTAGGAGGGAGAGAGATAGATCAGCCATGATTGAATGGCAGAGTAGACTTGATGGGACTAATGGCCTAATTTTACTCCTATCTCTTATGATCTTACAATCTTAGCTTTTGCAGCATTTATGAACAGAGTTACTGAAATAGATTAATAGCACTTCAATAGATCGTTATAATCTTTACAGTTCCAACCCCAAACTTTGCCCGTCCATTCCCTCCACCAATGCTGCCTGACCCATTCAGTTCCTTCAGCTCTCTATATTTCATAAGTATTAGGAGCAGATTTAGGCCATTCGGCCCATCAAGTCTACTTTGCCAGTCAATGATGGCTGATCTATCATAGAATCATAGAATCATAGAAAATAGGTGCAGGAATAGGCCATTCGGCCCTTCGAGCCTGCACCGCCATTCAATATGATCATGGCTGATCATCCAAATCAGTATCCTGTACCTGCCTTCTCTCCATACCCCCAGATCCCTTTTGCCACAAGGGCCACATCTAACTCCCTCTTAAATATAGCCAATGAACTGGCCTCAATTACCTTCTGTGATAGAGAATTCCACAGACACCACTCTCTGTGTGAAAAATGATATTCGCATCTCGGTCCTAAAAGACTTCCCCCTTATCCTTAAACTGTGACCCCTTGTTCTGGAGTTCCCCAACATTGGGAACAATCTTCCTGCATCTAGCCTGTCCAACCCCTTAAGAATTTTGTAAGTCTCTATAAGATCCCCCCTCAATCCCCTACATTCCAGCGAGTACAAGCCGAGTCTATCCAGTCTTTCTTCATATGGAAGTCCTGCCATCCCAGGAATCAGCCTGGTGAACCGTCTCTGTACTCCCTCTATGGCAAGAATGTCTTTCCTCAGATTAGGCGACCTAAACTGCACGCAACATTCCAGGTGTGGCCTCACCAAGACCCTGTACAACTGCAGTCCTATCTCTCCGTCCTAACCACATTCTCCTGCCTTCTCCCCATAACCTCCGATATCTACACTGAATCTATTTCTGCCATAAATATTTCAATTAATATTGCAGCATCTGCATTTTCTTTTAATTTTTTTTACTAATTCTTAGTAGTTTCGGTTAGAAGGGAGGCGCAGTGGTAGAGTTGCTGCCTTACAGCGCCAAAGGCCCAGGTTCCATCCTGACTACGGACGCTTGTCTCTATGCTCCCCCCAATCCCGGCGTGAGTTCTCTTCAGGTACTTCGGTTACCGACCACCCTCCAAAGTTTGCACTGTTAATTGGCTTGGGTTAATTGTAATTTGTCCCCAGTGTGCACAGGGTTAATGTGCGGGGATCACTGGCCGGTGTGAACTCGGGGAACCGCAGGGAGGAAAACGGAGCACCCGGGGAAAACCCTCACGGGAAGAACTCTGTACAGACAGCACCGGTAGTCAGGATCTAACCCGGAACTCTACCAACTACGCCACTGTTCCCCCTTGCTTTCATGACCATCCAAATTTAATTGAATTTCAATTTCTCATCTTTTGTGGTGGGATTTTCTAAACTAATTTCTCTGTTTAGTTTACTTTATAGATACAGCGTGGAAACACATAGACAGGTGCATGGTCAGGGGCGGTTTGGAGGGATATGGACCAAACGCAGTAGGTGGGACTAGTGTAAATGGGACATGTTGGTCGGTGTGGGCCAGTTGGGCCTGTTTCCACATTGTATCTCGCTATTTGCTTAAGACAAGCGACAAGAGGCATTTATTTGTCACATGCACCAATTGGGGTGCACAGTGAAATTTGGGGTCACCATACAGCCATACGAATAAACTAAAGAGCACAGAACACGATAATCTTTAACATAGACATCCCCACACTGCTGCATCAAAGTTTCCCACTGTGAGGGAAGGCACCAAAGTTCAGTCCTCCTCCTCTGCTGTCCCCTGTTGTTCACCCGTGGTCGGGGGCTTCCGAGCACCCTGCAGTCGCCGCTACGGGCGGCCCAATGTTCAGGCCCTCTCGCCGGGGTGGTTGATCTCCGACAACGGAACGACAGAACATCCTCAGCGGCTTGGACCTCCGAATCGGCCACTTCTTACCGGAGTCCGCGTCTCTCGAAATCCACTGGGCGGAGATTCATGCTGGCGGCCCTCGGCAAAGGTCCCCAGGACTGCGCGATGTTGGGTCAGCGTCGTCAAGCGCTGGGAGCTCTACAAACCACAGCTCCACGATGTTGAAGCAGCAGGGCCAACACTCCGGAGCATCAAACGGCAACCCAGGTGAGGAATCGCCCGTTCTGTGGTGAATCCAGCGCTGCGCCGCCGCTGAAGCTTTGGCCCGGTCTTTGGTAGGCCGCGAGGGCGGGGGGGGAGAGCGAACATGTGACTCGGGGAATAGTCACATCCTTGCCTGGAAGTGACTGAGAAACGGTTTCCCCCTTACCCTACCCCCCCTCGTCCCACATAGAAATACTTTAAAAAAATCCTCCAGAACATACTTTTAACAAACTAATAATAAAAAAAGATAGAAAAACAGACAGACTGTAGACAGAGGCTGCCATCATGCGGCGCCCCTAGTGGCCGTGAGTGAGGAATGAACCCGTACCTAGGTGGATCTCCAGTGAGAGCTTGCCTTTCCTCAGCTCCAGAGTGACGTGGTCTCCTTGCTGCCCCTGGCCGTGCAGAACCACGCCGTCGCTTCTCATCGTCTTAAACTTCAGGAAGATCGCGTCCTTCACCGTGCTCACGATCTTCTGGTTGAATCTGTAGAACATGGAGCTCCTCCCGTCGAAGTCAGCCACATCCGACCCTGCAAAAGCAAACCGAGGCGGTCACCATTTTCAGTTTAGCTTATTTTGAAATGAATAAATAAAATACGTTATATGAGCCAAGTATGTCCACATACAAGGACATTTCCTTGGGGCTTTGCTCGCAAGTAGCAACACGATATACAGTAGACAATTAAAAATAAAGCATTATAATTTAAACATGTAAAGAATGAAATAAAATGCCAGAGCAAAAGGAGGCTATGGGCTTTTGGCTGTTGAGTGGAGCTACTGCTCGTGGAAAAAAACTGATTTTATGTCTGGCTGTGGCGGCTTTGACAGTCCGGAGTCGCCTTCCAGAGGGAAGTGATTCAAAGAGTTTGTGGCCAGGATGAGAGGTCTCGGTTTAGCGATACATCACGGATCGGTAGTCGGCCCACCGAGTCCGCGCCGACCAGCGATCCCCGCACATGAACTCTATCCTACACTCACTCGGGGCAATTTACACTTGAACCAAGCCAGCTAACAAACAAACCTGCCTGTACGTCTTAGGAGTGTGGGAGGAAACCGGAGAAAACCCACGCAGGTCACGGTATGAAGTACAAACTCTGCACCGACAGCAACTGTAGTCAGGATCGAACCCGAGTCTCTGGCGCTGTGAGGCAGCCACCGTGCAGATAAATGCAACAATCTTTGTAAAGATTTTGGGGGCTCAACAGGATTGATGGTGAAGAAGTATCTCCTTTGGTAGAAATACGAGGCATGAGGTGTGTTCTATTTAAGATGAATGCAGAGAGAAGGAATTGTATCTCTAACAGGACTGTGTCTTCATTCAGGGCTGTTTGAGATTTATGCAGTTTAGTTTAGTTTAGAGGTATAGGTTTGAAACGGGCCCTTCGGCCCACCAATTCAATGCCGGCCATCTATCATCTATTCAAGCTAGTTCTACGTTACCCCACTTTCGCAACCACCCTGGAACATTTGGGGCAATTTTACAAAGGCCGCTCAACCTAAAAACTCACATGCCTTTGGGACGTGCAAGGAAAGCCGGAGGAAACTCATGCGGTCACAGGGAGAACGTTCAAACTCCACATAGACAGCATTCGAGGTCAGGATCAAACCAGGATCTCTGGCATGAGGCAGCATCTCTACCCACTGCCCCGCCATGCCATGCCATCGATGCCCAAATCCCATAAAATGAACAACTGAAAAGTAATATGGGGAATTACTTCTCGAGGAAGCTGTGCATTCTGATTAATTAAATACCTTCTAGACTGTGAAAGATTAAAAAATGTTCAGAGAGTCAAGTGTTAGATTAATCAACCCTGATCTTATTGAATGGTGGAGCTAGCCCGAGGGACTGCAAGCAATTGTGACGGTCCAATTTATTATTTTATATATTCATTTTCAGGGTCTGTGCATAGCCAGCACGGACAAAATCTACTGCCCATCTTTAATATCCAGAGGCCAACCACCGGCTCGGCGATCGTTTCGCTGAATACCTCCGCTCAGTCTGTCTAAACCTACCTGATCCCCCAGTTACTCAACACTTTAACTCCCCCTCCCATTCCCAATCTGGGGGAGTGGGCAGATGCATGGCAGATGCTGTTTAATGTGCATAAATGTGAGGTTATCCACTTTGGTAGCAAAAATAAGAAGGAAGATTATTATCTAAATGGTGTCAAGTTGGGAAAAGGGGAAGTACAACGGGATCTGGGGGGTCCTTGTTCATCAGTCACTGAAAGTAAGCATGCAGGTACAGCAGGCAGTGAAGAAAGTGAATGGCATGTTGGCCTTCATAACAAGATTTGAGTATAGGACTGGGGTGGGAGATTGCAACCTTCACATGGTCCGTCCTGTTTCGACTAATGCAATCAACCTGGCGTGCACAATCAAATAAGATCAAATAGAACAAGTTGTCCAACAACTTTAGGCTGTGCACGCCACACATAAGAAGAAGTAGTATAGGAGCAAAGAGGTCCTTCTGCAGTTGTACAGGGCCCTAGTGAGACCACACCTGGAGTATTGTGTGCGGTTTTGGTCTCCAAATTTGAGGAAGGACATTCTTGCTATTGAAGGAGTGCAGCGTAGGTTCACCAGGTTAATTCCCAGGATGGCATATGTTGATAAAATGGAACGGCTGGGCTTGTATACTCTGGAATTTAGATGGATGAGCGGGGATCTTATTGAAACATATAAGATTATTAAGGGTTACACAAAAAGCTGGAGAAACTCAGCGGGTGCAGCAGCATCTTCGCTCCTTAGATGCTGCTGCACCCGCTGAGTTTCTCCAGCTTTTTGTGTAACCCTCGATTCTCCAGCATCTGCAGTTCCTTCTTTAAGATTATTAAGGGTTTGGATACGCTTGGCAGGAAACATGTTCCCGATATTGGGGGAGCTCAGAACCAGGGGTTTAAGAATAAGGGGCAAGCCATTTAGAACTGAGATGAGGAAATATTTTTTCACACAGAGTTGTGAGTCTGTGGAATTCTCTGCCTCAGAGCGTGGTGGAGGCCGGTTCTCTGGATGCTTTCAAGGGAGAGTTAGATAGAGCTCTTAAAGATAGTGGAGTCAAGGGATATGGGGAGAAGGTAGGAATGGGGTACTGATCAACCATAAACACATTGAATGGTGGTGCTGGCCGAATGGCCATCTCCTGCAGCTATTGTCCATAACTCCAATTTAACCTAAAAAAGCACCACCTCCTGTATTACCATGGACTGAGCACAAATATCTTGTGTTACTTTGTGCCGACGTCATTCTTTCAGAAGTTTTATTTTGTAAATGATGTACCATTTTTTGTCGTATGCTTGTCCAGCTTATGTGCTTGTGCCAAGAGCCTTCATTGGACTTATACCTCAACGTACTTGTGCAAATGACAATAAAACTCAACCACTAGAACAGAGCATGTTGGATGTCCGTGTGCAGATAACCTTGAAAGAGGCAAGGCACAATGAGGGAACGGTGACAGAATGGCCTACTCCTGCACCTAATTTCTATGTTTCTATGTTCCTAATAGGTCTGAGTGTTTCCGGAGGCAAGAAACACAGAGGCAGGGACATTATGTTGAACCTCCACAAAACACAGGGACAATGAGGTTGCATGGTGGTGCAGCGGCAGTCACTGCCTTACAGCACCAGAGACCTGGGTTTAATCCTGACTATGGGTGCTGTATGAACGGAGTTTGTACATTCTCCGGTTTCCTTGCTCACTCCAAAAACATTTGTAAGCTGATTGGCTTTGGTAAAATTGTAAGTTGTCCCTCGTGTAGGATGGTGTTAGTTTGCAGGAATCTCTGGTCAACTCGGTGAGCTGAAGGGCCTGTATCTGCGTTGTATTTCTAAACTAAACTAGGGTACAACATCCTATTCTAGTCACCACACTTTTGGCAGGATGTGAATGTCCATGACATGCTAGTCAATACTTCAAAGGCAACTAGGGAATGGGCGATAAATCCTAGAGTGATATAGAGTGGAAACAGGCCCTTCGGCTGAACTTGCCCACACCAGCCAACATGTCAAAGGTCAAAAGAGTTTATTGTCATGTGTCCCTGACAGGACAATGAAATTCTTTCTTTGCAGAGCACAACAGAACATGCAAAGAAAGAATTTCATTGTCCTGTCAGGGACACATGACAATAAACTCTTTTGACCTTTGACATGTTGGCCGGTGTGGGCAAGTCCCCAGCCACACTAGTCCCAACTTCCTGCATTTGGTCCATATCCCTCCAAACCATGTTCCTGTCTAACTGCTTCTTAAACGTTGGGATAGTCACTGCCTCAACTACCTCCTGTGGCAGCTCGTTCCATACGCCCACCACTCTTTGTGTGAAAAGGTTACCCCTCAGAATTCCTATTAAATCTTTTCTCCTTCACGTTAAACATATGTCCTCTGGTCCACGGAATATTGGCATTGCCCAATATTGGCATTGCACTGTAAACAGGTGCCAGAAGTGAACATTAAAGAAATCTCCTTGCATCTTGCTGGAGTCAGGGTTGCTCGTGTTCATAATCTGTAAACTCAACAATTGTCTGCCATCTGTGGGAATGTTTTTTTCTACACTTGCTCTTGGCTTTCAGATTGCGGTTCCGTCTAGGATCTCATTTCAGATAAAAGGAGCAAATACCATTCAGCATTGCAGATTCCCTGATAAGGGGTTTGCATTGTTTGGTCACAGATGTAAAGTGCCTGAGGCAAAACAAGGAACCTTTTTTAAATCTTGAAGACAAGACACAAAATGCTGGAGTAAAGAGCCTGTCCCACTTGGCTGTCATTTGCGCCTCATTTACGCGTCATATGTAAAATAGATCGCCACGTCGTTAAACGTGACGTCACACGCAAATCACATGTCATCATGCCATCTGGTGCGCGTGACGTTATCAGAATACCCTACGGCGCGCAGCGACGCATGTTTATGCACGGTTACGTAACCACGTGAGATGTCGGGACGCCAATGCGTCAGTGTGCGTACGCGATACGTCACGCAGGTGGCGCGCGAGGATTTTGTTACCATACTTAATCCTGGAGCGGCGCACGATACCGCGCACCACCGCATGCGATTCCACGCCTCACCGTGCGCAATGCGTGCGTCACCCACACGCACCCTAGGTGTCACGACGCGCAGACCTATTTTAGATACGAGGCGTAAATGAGGCGCAAATGACAGCCAGTGGGACAGGCCCTTAACTCAGCGGGTCCGACAAGATCCCTGGAGAAAAGGAGTCGGTGACGTTTCGGGTCGCGACCCTTCTTTAGACAGAGAGACAGGAACGTTTCCTCAATGATAGTTACTTTTTTACATATCTTTAATTCATTGTTCTTTATCCCTCTACATCACCGTCTATATCTCTCATTTCACTCCCCAGTGACTCTCAGTCTGAAGAAAGGTCTGGACTCGAAACGTCACCTTTTCCTTTTCTCCAGAGATGTTGTCTGGCCCGCTGAGTTAAGGGTCTGTCCCACTTGGGCCGCCATTTACGCGACAGGCCGGTAGTGACGGTTCCATGAGAGCCGCACACGTCATCATGCGCCCGCACAGCCGTCTGGAGCGCGTGACGTCATTTGAGGATGGACACAAAATGCTGGAGTAACTCAGCGGGACTGGCAGCATCTCTGGAGAGAAGGAATGGGTGATGTTTCGTGTCGAGACTCTTCTCCAGTCTGAAAGAAGGGTCTCGACCCGAAATGTCACACATTGCTTCTCTCCCGAGATGCTGCCGGTCCCACTGAGTTACTCCTGCATTTTGTGTCTATCTTCAATTTTCTTGGCCCCGCTCTGGGAGTAGTAGTGGGGGCAGATCTGGACCTCAACGGCCGTAAGCCCCAGGCTGAGTTCGACGATCGTTTGCCTGCTTCTGCTGCTGTTGGAGGTGAGAAGTTGCGCCACGCCAGGGTCTTGGGCCTGTCTCACTTTGGCCGTCAGTTATGCGGCAGGCCGATGGCGCGCGAAGATTTAGTGCAGGACGAAGTCCACACTCCTCCACGCCACTCATGCGCCCATCCCCGCACTACCCTCACGCTACCCACACGCTAGCAGGTCACGTAAATGGCGTGCGAAAGACATCCAAGTGGTACACACGCAAATTTTTTTTCTTAAACCCTGATGATATTGGAAGCTCAGCCTGAATGAATACAGGATGCCGATACAACAGTTACTCAGATACTTACAACAGATAATTATTTTAAGGGTCCCGACCCAAAGCACCACCTGTACATGTTCTCCAGCGATGCTGCCCGACCCACTAAGTTACTCCAGCACTTTGTGTCTTTCCTTGGTGTACCAGCATCTGCAGTTCCCCGTTTCTACTGGTTATTTTAAGGAATCTCTAGGGCCGTAAGGAAAAGGCAGTGCCCCAAGGAGAGGGGGCTTGGGTAGCTTACAACCTAACGGTATAAACATTGAAACAGGGATGACACATCTGTCACAGGAAACTTTGGCAGGTTTAAATTGTCTGGGGAGACAATAATTTAGCAGGTACTATCGCAACGTTTAAGAAACCTTTAGGCAGGTACATGGATAGGACAGGCTTAGATGGATATGGGCAAAAGGCAGACAGCTGGGACTAGTATAGATTGGTCCTGGTGGTTAATATGGGTATGTTTGCAGGTTGCATGGAATTTCTAAAGTCAAAGGGTGGTGAATCTGTGGAATTCGTTGCTGTGGAGGTCAACAGATTTTTTTTAGGCAGAAAATGATAGATTCTTGATTCGCACCGGTGACAGGGGTTATGGGGAGAAGGTGATAGAATGGGGTTAGGAGGGAGATATAGATCAGTTATGATTGAATGGCGTAGGCTTGATGAGCCGAATGTCCTAATTCTTGTCCTATCGACTTTATGTGGTGCTGGTCAATACCTAGAAGAACACTGGAGTACTGGAGTAACTCAGTGGATCAGGCACTCAGAAGGTGGATAGGTAATGTTTCGTGTCGGGACCCTTCTTTCCGAAACCAAGCTGTGATGCAACTTTCTAGGGTGCAGAAGCTGGTAAGATCCGTTAGGGACATGCCGAGTGTTATTTGCAGAGTGATATTTGGCGCATTGGCAATCAATTCTCGGACCAGGAGAGATCTTTAGAGATATGCACTAAATAATGTTTAGTGCAAGGTAAAGCCAGCAAAGTCTGATCAAGGATAGTCCGAGGGTCATCAAAGAGGTAGATTGTAGTTCAGCACTGCTCTCTGGGTGTGCTAGGATGGGTCAGTTGCCTGATAACAGCTGGGAAGAAACTATCCCTGAATCTGGAGGTGCGTATTTTTATACTTCTATATATTTTGCCTGATAGGAGAGGGGAGAAGAGGGAGTGGCCAGGGTGCGACTCGTCCTTGATTATGCTGCTAGCCTTGCTGATGCAGCGCGAGGTACAAATAGAGTCAATGGATGGGAGGTTGGTTTCTGTGATGGTCTGGGCCACGTCCACAATTTCTTAATCTTGATCCTGACTATGAGTGCAGTCCATGGAGATTGCATGTCCTCCCTGTGACCGCGTGGGTTTTCCCCGGGTGCTCCCGTTTCCTCCCACATTCCAAAAACGTGCAGGTTTGTAGGCAAATTGGCTTCCGCAAACTGTCCCTGCTGAGTGCGTGATAGGCCTAGTGTATGGGCGATCGCTGGTCAGCGTGAACTCGGTGGGCCGAAGGTCCTGTTTCCACACTGTATCTCTAAACTAAACTACATCACCCCTGTTGGACAGAGATGAGCCTCTAGACTTTTAAGCTCTTCCTGACGAGGGTAGGCACTCTGTTTCACTTTTATTGACTCGACTGAGAAGATTTACGCTGCTGTCAAAACGGGGCCTCTGACTGTACATTGGGCAGTAATCTTGTATGAGTAACTTCTTCCGGACTATCGCCATTGACCTCACTAATGTAGGATGCTGCTACTGTGACGAATCTCCATTCCTGAGGCCTTTCAGACGCTGTCAATTTAGTGAATTATTGCTGAATTATGGGCAGTTTTCCACTGTAAAATTGCATCTATTAGAAACCAGTTGAGACTGTCCAAATTAATTTACCTTGAGTTCTGGGATGAAGAAGCTTTAATCAAGACAATTGGCATTGGGTTTGAAGCCAGCTAACCACAGAGGAGACCGACGCACAATATTCCAAGGTGCCATCAAGTGTCAAATTAAACTTGATTGCCTCATTCATAAGCTAGTTCCTTGGGCAGTGCAAGGAGCTGTTCCAATTAATGGTGTCACACAATGGTGCAACTCTTTGCTCTGTCCCTCACCCATAGTAACATCTGATAGCAACAAGGACTTGCCGTTTCTCGACCCGAAACTCCACGCATTACTTCTCTCCAGAGAGGCTGCCTGTCCCACTGAGTTACTCCAGCGTTTTGTTTCTTATCTTTTGGCAATAAGGACTTGCAGCATTTGGAGTAACATAAAGTGTTTAGTCTAGTTTAGCTTTATTTAGAGACACGGAACACAAACAGGCCTTTCGGCCCACCAAGGCCCACACTAACACTATCCTCACATCTAACACTGACACTAATATGTTCCCAATGCTGGGGGAGTCCAGAACCAGGGGCTATAGTTTAAGAATAAGTGGTCAGCCATTTGGAACGGAGATGAGGAAAAACTTTTTCACACAGAGAGTTGTGAGTGTGTGGAATTCTCTGCCTCCAAGGGCAGTGGTGGCTGGTTCTCTGGATGCTTTCAAGAGAGAGTTAGACAGAGCTCTTAGGGACAGCGGAGTTAAGGGGATATGGAGAGAAGGCAGGAACGGACTACTGATTGTGGATGATCACCCATGATCACATCGAATGTCCTACTCCTGCACCTATTGTCTATTGCCTACACACCAGACTCAATTTACAATTCATAGAATCATATAAAATAGGTGCAGGAGTAGGCCATTTGGCCCTTCGAACCTGCACCGCCATTCAATATGATCATGGCTGATCATCCAACTCAGTATCCTGTACCTGCCTTCTCTCCATACCCCTGATCCCTTTAGCCACATCTAACTCCCTCTTAAATATAGCCAATGAACTGGCCTCAACTACCTTCTGTGGCAGAGAATTCCACAGAATTCACCACTCTCTGTGTGAAAAATGATTTTCTCATCTCGGTCCTAAAAGGTTCAAGGTTCAAGGTTAGTTTATTGGTCACATACACAAATTGGTGTAGTGAGATGTTTCTTGCCAATGCAGCACATAAAAAAAGAATACAGACATAACACTAATAAAGAGATTTAAACATAAAGAACATCCCCCCCACAATGGTTCCCATTATGAGGGAAGGCACAATGTCCAGTCCCCAACTCATGTCCACCCATAGTCAGGCCTAAAAGACTTCCCCCTTATCCTTAAAGGGGGAATTCTTACCAAAGCCAATTAACCTACAAATCTGTACTTCTTTGGAACTTGGGAGGAAACTGGAGCACCCGGGGAAAACCCACGCGGTCACAGGGAGAACGTACAAACTTCATTACAGACAGAACCCATGATCAGGATCGAACCTGCATCTCTGGTGCTGTGAGGTAGAAGCTCTACCAGTTGCACCACTGTGCCACCCTTCTACCCTCCTTAATTTCTCCTACCCTTTACACAATCAGAGATCTTTCATTGCTTTCTCTGCTCCACTCCACACTCTTTTTTTCTGCATCTAAAAACTTGTTTCATCTCCAACATTTCTGTTAAAATGTCATCGAAATAAAACAATAACTCTCCAGCATGTGTTGGACTTCCAACAGGTGTTGTTTTACCAGCTCATAATACAGTTATGAAATGAGATCAGTCCCATCTCTCTCCATAATTATTTAAAAACGTATAAAATCATGATCACAGCCTCATTACCCAAGAGGGCGTATGGAACAATCTGCCAAAGGAGGTATGTTTAAGAAAGAAATGCAGATGCTGGTAAATCGAAGCTAGACACAAAATGGCAGCATCTATGGAGAAAAGGAATTGGCGACATTTCGGGTCGAGACCCTTCTTCAGACTGATGTCCGGGGAGGGGGCGGGACAAGGAAAGAATGTAGGTGGAGATAGTAAGACTAGTAGGAGAACTGGGAAGGGGAAGGGGATGGAGAAAGAAAGCAAGGGCTACCTGAAGTGAAATATGAGGTGCTGTTCCTCCAATTTGCATTGAGCCTCACTCTGACAATGGTGGAGGCCCAGGATAGAAAGGTCAGATTGGGAATGGGAGGGGGAGTTGACATGCTGGGCCACTGGGAGGTCAGGTTGGTTAAGGCGGTCTGAGCGGAGGTGTTCAGCGAAATGATCGGCAAGCCTGCGCTTGGTCTCACCGATGCAGAGGAATTGACACCTGGAACAGCAGATACAGTTGATGAGGTTGGAGGAAGTGCAAGTGAACCTCTGCCTCACCTGGAAAGACTATTTGGGTCCTTGTATTGGGTCGAGGGAGGGAGGTAAAGGGACGGGTGTTGCATCTCCTGCGGTTGCAGGGGAAAGTACCTGGGTAGAGGGTGGTTTGGGTGGGAAGCAATGAGTTGACCAGGGGGTTATGGGGGGAAACGGTCTCTGCGGAAAGCAGAGAGCAGAAAGGGGTGGTGTGGCCAGTAGTGGGATCCCTTTGGATGTGGCAAAAATGTTGTAGGATTATATGTTGTATGCGACGGCTGATGGGGTGGAAGGTGAGGACAAGGGGGACTCTGTCTTTGTCCCGCAGTTCCGCTCTTACTCCCCTCTCCCCCCACTCGTAACAAGGACAGAAACCCCTTGTCCTCACCTTCCACCCCATCAGCCGTATAATATTAGTAATACCATTCATTATTATAATAATAATAATATGAATAGTTATACCATTAACAATAATAGTAATAACAAATATTATCATTGTTCTTGTTATTACAAATAATAAACAAATATTTAATAATTTACATGATTTAAAAAAAATATTAGTATTATTATTAACAAGTCAAGTCAAGAGAGTTTATTGTCATGTGTCCCAGATAGCACAATGACATTCTTGCTTGCAGCAACAATAAATATTATTATTAATTTTAATGGATTTATTACTTTCATTATTTAATTTGTAAAATGCAATAATAATAATAACAACAACAACAATAATGTATACAAAATTAAATAATGAAAGTAATACCACTAAAAGTAATACAAATATATATTATTATCATAGTTATTATTATTAATCATAATATATACATTTTAAATAATTTAGATGATTTAAAAAAATAATATATTATTATTGTTCTTATTATTATTAACAAAATGTTACAAAATTTTACAAAATGTTAAATGGTCAGCTAGACATAGATCACAAGACCTACACCAACCCCAAACCAATTAGGAGCAGACGAGGGCATTCGATCCAATTTGTGGTCCCAGCCTGAAAGACAGATGTGCACAGCAATTCGTTCTTTCCACGCACTATTAAAGCATGGAATAATCCCCACCAAGCCACGGTTGCCCAGCCAGATGCAACTAAATTGAAAGTGGCACTTTCTTCCCAATAACCCTCTCTGGCTAAACCCCTCCCTTCACCACCTCCAGTTTAAATTCCAGTTGGAATATTTTGGAGGAGCAAGTAACCAAGTAACCAAGAACAACAACAATAATAATCGTTATTATTATTATTCATGTTCATGTATTTATTACTTTCATCATTTGATTTGGAATGCACTGGTTGAAAGGGCATTGGAAGCAGATTGAAAACAAATATAACCACATAACCATATAACAATTACAGCACGGAAACAGGCCTTCTCGGCCCTTCCATTCTGTGCCGACCATTTATTTTCCCCTAGTCCCATCTACCTGCACTCACACCATACCCCTCCATTCCCTTCCCGTCCATATACCTACCCACTTTACTTTTAAATGTTAAAATCGATATTCATTATTCATTATTATTGTTGGTGTCTTTATAATTTATTATTATTACATAGAAACATAGAAAATAGGTGCAGGAGAAGGCCATTCGGCCCTTCGAGCCATTGTGATCATGGCTGATCGTCTGCTATCAATAACCCGTGCCCGCCTTCTCCCCATACCCCTTGACTCCACTAGCCCCTAGAACTCTATCCAACTCTCTTAAATCCATCATTGTCCCATGTCCATTATTGTCCCAAAAGTGAACGCTGATTAGCTGAGCGATATATCTGAGAGGATCTCACGTACAGGAGTTGTAGGAATAACACTTGCAGTAGTTGCAGAATAATAGTTGGGGATAATTTTAACTTTCCTAATTTTGATGGATCTAGGATGGTTACCCTACTAACGGAATAAAAGGGAGGCAGAAAATGTTCAGTGTATTTTGGAACGTTTTCTCAAGTAATACCTTGATGGCATTGCCAGAGATTAATGAACACTTACCATCCTAGAGTCATAGAGTGATACAGTGTGGAAACAGGCCCTTTGGCCCAACTTACCCACACTGGCCAACATATCCCAGCTACACTAATCCGACCAGCCCGCATTTGGTCCATATCCCTCCAAACATGTCCTATCCATGTACCTGTCTAACTGCTTCTTAAGCGTTGGGATAGTCACTGCCTCAACTACCTCCTGTGGCAGCTCGTTCCATATGCCCACCACTCTTTGTGCGAAAAGGGTTACCCCTCAAATTCCAATTAAATCTTTTCCCCTTCTCCTTAAACATATGTCCTCTGGACCACTGTAAACAGGTGCCAAATTAAATCATGAAAGTAATACCACCACTAAAATAAATTATTATTGTTATTATTGATAATGCAATATTTATTATATTAATAACAACAAAAATAATTGTTATTATTATGATTAACTTTAATGGTATTATTACTTTCATCATTTAATTTAGAATACATTGCTTGAAAGGACATTGGAAGCAGATTCAAAACGGATATTCGTAAAATAATTGAGTAGATGATATATGAGTATGAGGAAGGTAAGCCATTAGCGATTTATGGTTAAAAGGCAATAGCCTGTGACAAAATGGTTAGTTACTTCAAAAAGCCAGCAGAAAACAACATGGTTTCCTGTATCACTGTGGGAGTCGATGGTTCAACGTTTCTTAAAACCATTGAACCACCTTCAGTTTTTTTTTTAAAAGATCCTCTTTTCAATATCAAGTTCGTTCAAGAGAGTTTATTGTCAGGTGTCCCCGATAGGACAATGAAATTCTTGCTTTGCTTCAGCACACAGAACATAGTAGGCATTGGCTACAAAAACAGACCAGTGTGTCCATATATCATTATATAAATATATACACACATGAATAAATAAACTGATAAAGTGCAAATAACAGATACCAGCTAATGGGTTAT
Source organism: Raja brachyura (assembly GCA_963514005.1). Next base: position 44,735 of record CAUPSL010000965.1, read on the forward strand.
TAATGATCATAGTTTTGTCCGAGCCAGGTTTAATAGCCTGATGGCTGTGGGGAAGTAGCTATTCCTGAACCTGGTCATTGCAGTCTTCAGGCTCCTGTACCTTCTACCTGAATATCTAACTGGAGAATAAAATGGTGCAATTATTTGTAATTCATTTCCCAGGGTCTGGGTATCCCTGGCTTGACCAGCATTTATCACCCATCCTGATTTCCCTGTGAATTCATTGTCTTATAGAAGAGGTAGATCCTCTGTCATTTACGGATCAAATCAACTGAGGACAGCCGATCTCTACTTTTGACTGTCACGAGTGAACCAAATCAAACACGGTGGCGCAGCGGTTGAGTTGCTGCCTTACAGCGCCAGAGGCCCGGGTTCGATCCTGACTATGGGTGCTGTCTGGGCAGTGTTTGTACTGTACGTTCTCCCCGTGACTGCGTGGGCTTTCCCCGTGAGCTTCAGATTCATAGGTTCATAAGTCATCGGAGCAGAATTAGGCGATTCATCTCATCAAGTCTACCACGCCATTCGATCATGGCTGATCTACCTTTCCCTCTCAACCCCATCCTGCCTTTCCCCCTTCACCCCTGATACTCGTACAAATCAAGTTTCCACCCACACTCCAAAGATGTGTAAAGGTTAGTTAGATTTGGTAAAATTGTAAATTGCCCTTAATATGTAGGATCGTGCTAGTGTATGGAGTGATCCCTGGTCAGTGCGGAATAGGTGGGCCAAAGGGCTGTATCTCCAAAATCTGACAATCTCAACATTTAAGACGATCCCAACATTTAAGAAACAGTTGGACAGGTACATGGGATAGTACAGATTTGGAGGGATATGGAAGAAATGCGGGCAGGTGGGACTCATGTAGCTGGGACATGTTGGCCGATGTGGGCAAGTTGGGCCAAAGCGCACACAAAGGGTTTCCACCCTGTATCACTCCATGACTCTAAACAGTTCCAAACTTTCATTGCCACTACTAAGACTAATCATTTTTTTCTTTTTACCTCAGATCCCAAGTTTTTTTTTTCTTACCCCAGATCCCAAGTTAATTAAATCTGTGGTGTTTCTTAAATTTTTAAAAGCACATTAATTTAGAGTCGAAACCAACAATATGCAACTTGTCAAACGCAAGAATACGCTGCTTGGGGGAAAATATGAAGGAACCATCTTGCCTTTTACATTCAGGCAGAAATTTTGTGCCAAGCAAGAACAACACAGAGAGCTTTTAGTTTTAGTTTTGCAGATGCAGCAAGGAAACAGGCCTTTTGGCCCACCAAGCCCACTCCAACCAGCGGTCCCCTAACACTACCCTACACAAACCAGGGACAATTTACAATTATACAAAGCCAATTAGCCGACAAACCTGTGACCCTTTGGAGGAAACGGAAGGTCTCGGAGTAAACCCACGCAGGTCACAGGGAGAACGTACAAACTCCATGCAGATAGCAACCGTGGTCAGGATCGAACTGGGGTCTCTGGCGCTGTGAGGCAGCATCTCTACCGCTGCACGACTCTAATTTAATGCATTGTTACATTAGAGTGGTTTGCTACTTGTCATGCCCAAGAATCTGCTGCTTGGGGATAATGTGTGGAAACCATTTTGTCTTTCGCTTTCGCATTAATCAAACATTGCCTTTCCGTTAACTGGTTAGCACGCAACAAAAACTCTTCACTGTACCTCGGTGCGCGTGACAATAAACAAAACTGAAATAATCAGGAGGCAATTTTGTGCCGATGACCAAGCAATAACAACACCGAGAGCTTTCCTTAGGAACCATACATGTGGGAAATTCCCCCTCGGGGAAGAGGAAAATGTCACGGAAAATAAGGCATCGCCACAGAGTTGCCATAGCGACCGGTTGTCTGCATTATTTTCACACTGATCATCACATCGTAACATTTGCATCCTGGGCACTCAAGACATATTCCAGACACAACCTTCCTCAGTAATCTACTGCAAATTGTTTTTCAATAAACATGTAGCCAAGTTGTCTGTGACCATTAATCCTTCTGTGGGAATGCCACTGAGTATTGAGACACTGGAGTGCGCAGAGAGCTATTCTACAGGCACTGCCTGGCCAAACCTGACCAATGATTAGTATTGTGTAGGAATAAACTGCAGATGCTGGTTTAAACCGAAGATAGACAGTGGAAATGTCAAAGACGCAAGGGCATAGTTTTAAGATGACAGGGAGAAAGTTTAAAGGATAAGCAGGATTTTTGGAGAGAAGGAATGGCCAATGTATCGGGTCAATAGACAATAGGTGCAGGAGTAGGCCATTCAGCCCTTCGAGCCAGCACCGCCATTCAATGTGATCATGGCTGATCACCCCTAATCCGTACCCCGTTCCTGCCTTGTCTCCATATCCCCTGACTCCACTATCTTTAAGAGCCCTATCTAGCTCTCTCTTGAAAGCATCCAGAGAACCTGCCTCCACCTCCCTCCAAGGCAAAGAATTCCACAGACTCTTCAGACTGAAGAAGGGTCTCGACCGGAAACGTCGCCCATTCCTTCTCTCCAGAGATGCTGCCTGTCCCGCTGAGTTACTCCAGCTTTTTGTGTCTATCAAGGTTTATTTTCCTTTAGTTTAGAGGGGACAGCGCGGAAACAGGCCCTTCGGCCCACTGAGTCTGCGCCGACCAGCAAACCCCACACTTTAATACTATCCCACACACACTAGGGACAATTTACACTTATACCAAGCTAATTTACCTACAAAACCTGTCAGTCTTTTGAGTGAGGGAGGAAACCGAACATCTCAGAGAAATTCCACGCAGGCCATGGGGAAAACATACAAACTCCGTACAGACAGCACCCGTAGTCAGGATCAAACCCTGGTGTCTGGGGCTTGAAGCTCTGGAAGGCAGCAACTCTACCGCTGCACCACAATGCAGCAGGTTAACAAAGATTTTCGCAGAAGACAGACACAAAATGTTGGAGCAACTCAGCGGGACAGGCAGCAGCTCAGAAAACAAGGAACATGTGACGATTCGGGTCTCGGTTCTTGGTTACATGGTTCTTGGGTCAGTCGAGACCCTTCTTCAGACTGAGAGTCAGGGGAGAGGGAAACGAGAGGTATAAAAAGGTTCAAAGAACAAAGGAATGAAAGGTATGTACAACGACAAATCAAAGCCAGCAAAGATGGAAAGGTGGAGCCCACAATGGTCCACACAATTGCTGCTGTGATCACTCATGCAATGTTAGTGACTGAATCCCGTTGCGTGAAGATTAGGGGTTCTTCTGAAGAGCTGCACAAGTGAACATCCTTCCTTCAAATCCCTGTTTCCAACTCTTAAACCTTTATCTTCACCTTCGAAGAGGGGACATTTTTTTCTGCCAAGCCACGTGGAGTATTTCTGAGATAGGTTTGGATTTAAAAAAAAATTTTTACACACATTTTTTTTAATACAAGGCACAAGCATAATCTTCCCATGCCACCTTTCTCCATCATGAAAGCTTCTCTGATGTTACCGTGACAATGCGCACTTAAATTGGATGAATCAGAGTTGCGCGCTCAAAGGGGTTTTGATGTCTGCGTGATATAATTATCTCCTCGAATTTAGCAGAGATTTTACATTTAAAATGAAAGAGAGAATGCCTCTATTTTAAACTTGATTCTTGAGAGCATCGCGGCTCAAAGTATCTGTCAATAGCACAAAGACCAAAAGCCAGCGTGAAGGAGCAGAGGAATTATTAAATGAATGAAGTGTTCTGTTACCGTATCTTGACAGGCTCACTAATCACGGTCAGTACTAACAAGAGGAATGGGTAATTACTCTGTCACGATAGATTCGGCGGCTAAATGAAGATGTAAAGAAATACCAACAATAAATGAAGTTATTATTCACCTGACTGGCTTTGTTCATTAAAATCAATAACAAAACCCATCAGTCCCCTTCAATCCTCGTTCCATCTTATGGGTCTTCCAGATGAGGCTGTGTCCGTGATACGCCATTTTTCTGATAGCTCATTTGTTACGGATGTTGCCATTTTGCACAACTTTAAATGCTCTAATTAAAAAGGGGTCAGGTCCACAGTGGGGGGTGACTTCAGAAGGCCAAGGTGCTAACTGGCTCTGCTGCACCATTTGACACACCTCAGGACTGTCGCAGGAGATGATAATGAACTCGACGTCATCTCCGGACAGACACAAAATGCTGGAGTAACTCAGAGGGACGGGCAACACCTCTGGAGAGAAGGAATGGGTGGCGCTTCGGGTCATAATTTCATAATAGGTTCATACGTGATAGGAGCAGAATTAGGCCATTCAGCCCATCAATACTCCGCCATTCAATCATAGCTGATCTATCTCTCCCTCCAAACTCCATTCTCCTGCCTTCTCCCCATAACTCCTGACATCCGTATTAATCAATAATCTATCTATCTCTGCCTCAAAAAAATATCCATTTACCTGGCCTCCACAGCCTTCTGTGGAAATTAATTCCACAGATTCATCACCCTCTGACTAAAGACATTCCTCCTCATCTCCTTCATTCTGAGGCTATGTCCTTACATAGGTCAAGAACGTCCTTTCATTCTGAGGCTATGACCTTTGGTCCTGGACTCTCCCGCTAGTGGAAACACGGATCAAATCGAAACGCCACCCATTCCTTTTATGCCAACACCAACTTTTGATTTGTAGATCGTTATAGATTAACTTTAAAAATCTTGAGTTTTAATGTGATCTCAATCAAAATCTCATGGATTAATGGTCCAGGTTTCTGGATTAATGATCCGACAGTAAAGAGGAGTGCTTGCATTTATATAGGCCTTTTAATGAAACAAAACATTCCAAGGTGTTCACAGTTCAATGGCACTCATTACACTCCTGTCTTAAGAGTCAGAGGACAAGCGGGTGCAAATCATTAAAATAGGAAAGGGACACGTTCCTCGACCTTTTGCATTGCCATGGACTTTTTTTTCCTAATTGCGTTTTGCACTAATGCCATGTTTTATGCAATATTTTATATTATTTTCCCTATCTTGCAGAATTAGTGTGCCATTTATGTATAATTTATATTTTTGCATGTTATGCTGCTGCAAACAAGATTAGCATTGTACCTATTATGTGCCAATAAACTTCACGACTTGAACATGGAGGATAGATAGGAGATGAGGAGGAATTTATTTAGTACGAGGGTGGTGAATATATGAGTGCTGTCGAGGCCAAGTCATTTGATATCTTTAAGGTGGAGATTGATAGATTCTTGATTAGTAGGGGTGTCATAGAAACATAGAAAATAGTTGCCGGAGTAGGCCATTCGGCCCTTTGAGCCAGCACCACCATTCAATGTGATCATGGCTTATCATCCACAAACAGTACCCCGCTCCTGCCTTGTCCCCAAATCCCTTGATTCTGCTACCCCTCAGAGCTCCATCTAACTCCCTTTTGAATGCATCCAGTGAACAGGCCTCCACTGCCTTCTGTGGGAGAGAATTCCACAAATTCACAACTCTCTGGGTGAAAGGTTTTTTCCTCATCTCAATTCTAAATGGCCTACCCCTTATTCCTACCTGGCTCTGCACTCCCCGAACATCGGGAAGATGTTTCCTGCATCTAGTTTGTCCAATCCCTTAATAATTTTAAATGTTTCTATCAGATCCCCTTTCATCCTTCTAAATTCCAGTGAATACAAGCCCAGTCGTTGCATTCTTTCATCGTATGATAGTCCCGCCATCGTGGGAATTAACCTCGTGAACCTACGCTGCACTCCCTCAATAACAAGAATGTCTTTCAAATTAGGAGACCAAAACTGCACACAATACTCCAGGTGTGGTCTCACCAGGGCCCTGTACAACTGCAGAATGACCTCATTGCTCCTATACTCAAATCCTCTTGTTATGAAGGCCAACACGCCATTAGTTTTATTCACTGCCTGCTGTACCTGCATGTTTATTTTTAGTGTCTGCTGTACAAGGACACCCAGGTCTCGTTGCAATTCCCCTTTTCCTAATCTGACACCATTCAGATAATAATCTGCCTTCTTGTTCCGGCCACCCAAGAGGATAACCTCACATTTATCTACATTATACTGCATCTGCCATGCATCTGCCCACTCACACAACCTATTCAAGTCACCCTGCATCCTCATAGCATCCTCCTCACAGTTCACACTGCCAACCAGCTTTGTGTTATCTACAAATTTGCTAATGTTACTTTTAATTCCTTCATCTACAATAAATCATGAATGTATACTGTAAATAGCTGTGGTCCCAGCACTGAGCCTTGCAGCACCCCACTAGTCACTGCCTATTATTATGAAAGGGGCCTGTTAATCCCTACTCTTTGCTTCCTGTCTGCCAACCAATTTTCTATTCATATTAATGCCCTACCCCCAATACCATGTGCTCTAAATTTGCCCACTTATCTCCTGCGTGGGACCTTATCAAAGGCTTTCTGAAAGTCCAGGTACACTACATCCACTGGCTCTCCCTTATCAATTTTACTTGTTACATCCTCAAAACATTCCACAAGATTAGTCAAGCATGATTTCCCCTTCGTAGATCCATGCTGACTGGGACCGATCCCGTTTCTGCTATCTCAATGCGTCACTATTACATCTTTAATAATCATCTCCAGCATTTTCCCCACCACCAATGTCAGGCTAACTGGTCCATAATACCCTTTTTTTAATCTCTTCCTCTTTTCTTAAAACGTGGGATAACATTAGGTATCCACCAATCCACAGGAACTGATCCTGAATCTATAGAACATTGGAAAATTATCAGCAATGCATCCACGATTTCTAAAGCCATCTCCTTGAGTACCCTGGGATGCAGACCATCAGGCTCTGGGGATTTATCAGCCTTCAGCCCCATCAGTCTACCCAACACCCTTTCCTAACTAATGTGAATTTCATTCAATTCCTCCATCACCCTAAACCCTCTGTCTCCTAGTACTTCTGGGAGAGTGTTTGTATCTTCCTTAGTGAAGACAGAACCGAAGTACCTGTTCAACTCATCTGCCATTTCCTTGTTCCCCATAATAAATTGATGGTTTCTGTCTTCAAGGGACCCCCATTTGTCTTAACTAATCTTTTCCTCTTCACATACCTAAATAAGCTTTTACTATCCTCCGTTATATTCTTGGCTAGCTTACCTTCGTACATCATCTTTTCTCCCTGTATTGCCTTTTTAGTTACCTTCGGTTTTTCTTTAAAAGATTCACAATCCTCCAGCTTCCAGCTCATCTTTGCTATGTCAGGGGTTATGGGCAGAAGGCAGGAGAATGGGTTTGACAGGGAAAGATAGATCAGCTATGATTGAATGGCGGAGTAGACTTGCTGGGCCAAATGGCCTAATCTCTGCTCCTATAACTTGTGACCTTATAAGATGGCAGAAGAAAATTGAAACATTTGCCTGAGAGGTGGCAAAGCCATGAATGAGGGTAGGTAAAATAGAAACACAGAAAATAGGTGTAGGAGGAGACCATTCAGCCCTTCAAGCAAGAATTGCCATTCATTGTGATCATAACTGATTGTCCCATATCAATAACCCGTGCCTGCCTTCTCCCCATATCCCTCGACTCCACTAGCCCTAAGAGCTCTATCCAACTTTCTCTTAAATCCATCCAGTGATTTGGCCTCCACTACCCTCTGTGACAGGGAATTCCATAAATTCATAACTCTCTGGGTGAAAACGTTTTTTCTCACCTCAGTCTTAAATGACCTCCCCTTTATTCTAAGACTGTGACCCCTGGTTCTGGACTCGCCCAACGTCCATATCCCTTGATTCCATTAGCCCCTAGAGCTCTATCTAAAGGGCCCGTCCCACCAGCATGCGGCTGCATGCGGCGAGCGCCACCTAACGTGGTCGCTTGAGCCTTACGGCTTCGCGGGGCCGGCCCCACTTCGATCTCCGGAGCCGTATGGAGTTGTGCAGGGCTGGTCCAGACATCGCGCGGGGCTCTGAAAAACTGACAGTGTTCAAAAATCCCGCGCGGCAACGACCTGTTGGCCCGCAGACGAATTGAGGCCGTACGCAGCGTCTGGATGCCGTACGCCTAGCGCGTGGCGTTGCGTGATGACGTCACCGCACGGTATGCCGTTATGTGATGACGTCACCGCCCGACGCCGTGCGACGTCCAAATTCAGTCGGCCCGCCTCTTGCCCAGCTGATTGGTGAGTATGATGTCAGGACCAGCTCCATACGGCTCCACGGTTGGAAGTGGGACCGGCCCCGCGAGGCCGTACGCCTCAAGCCATCACGTTTGCTCGTGCTCGCCGCATGCAGTCGCATGCTGGTGGGACAGGCCCTTAACTCTCTCTTAAATCCATCCAGTGATTTGGCCTCCACTGCCCTCTGTGGCAGGGAATTCCACAAATTCACAACTCTCTGGGCAAAAACGTTTTTTCTCACCTCAGTTTTAAATGGCTTCCCCTTGATTCTAAGACTGCGGCACCTGGTAGGAGCATGGACAATGGTGATGATGGAAGACTGAAGTCTATTATGAGTTCAGTCTGTCTTGTTGGTGGTAACATGAGCAATGAAGAAGAGATGACACTAGCATCAAGAAACGATATAGAGGGAGAATGGATGTTGTTTCTGATGGACTAGTGACATTCATTGCCACAGATGGCCGTGGAGGCCTGGTCGATGGATATTTTTACAGAGGAGATTGATAGATTCTTGATTAGTAAGGGTGTCTGGGGTTACGGGGAGAAGGCAGGAGAATGCGGTTGAGGGAAAAAGATAGATTAGGATTGATTCAATGACGGAGTAGACTTGATGGCACAATTCTGCTCCTATGGAATATCCTGTACCAACCAGTGACATTATCCCCGCGCATTATTACGATCCTACACTGGGAACAATTTTTACACTTATACCAAGCCAATGAGCCTACAAACTTATGTGTCTTTGGAGAGTGGGAGGAAACCACATTTCTCTGAGAAAACGCACTTAGGTCACGGGACGAACATACAAAGTCCATACGGACAAGCACCTGTAACCTGGACCGAACAAGGGTCTCTGGTGATGTAAGGCAGCAACTCTACTGCTGTGGCACCATGCCGCCCGCAATAGCTTTGATCCTCTCCACCTCTCTTTACAAGCTTTCTCCCGTCCTACCCCAACATTAAGAAGCCATCTGACCTGAAACATGGTCCATCCATTGTCTGTATTGGAGATTACAAGTAATAGGAGCAGAATTAGGCCATTTGGCCCATCATGTCTTCTCCACCATTCAATCATGGCTGATCTATCTCTCCCTCCTATTCCTATTCTCCTGCCTTCTCCCCATAACCTCTGACACCTGTGCTAATCAAGAATCTATCTATCTCTGCCTTAAATATTTTCACTAACTTGGCCTCCACAGCCTTCTGTGATAAAGAATTCCACAGATACACCAACCTCCAGGAAAATAAATTCCTCCTCATCTCCTTCCTAAAATAAAGTCCTTTAATTCTAAGGCTATGACCTCCAGTCCTAGACTCTTCCACTAGTGAAACATCCTCTCCACATCCACTCTTATCCAAAATAGGGGATATGGGGAGAAGGCAGAAACGGGGTACTGATTGGGGATGATCAGCCATGATCACATTGAATGGCGGTGCTGGCTCGAAGGGCCGAATGGCCTCCTCCTGCACCTATTGTCTATTGACTTTCACCATTCTGTACGTTTCTATGAGGTCCACCCTCATTCTTCTAAACTCCAGCGAGTGCAGGCCCAGAGCCGACAAATGCTCATCATATGTTAACCTACTCATTCCTGGGATCATTCTTGTCAACCTCCTCTGGACCCTCTCTGGAGCCAGCACATCCTTCCTCAGATCTGGTGGCTCAAAATACTCCAAATGCGGCCTGACCAGCGAGATGGACTGAGAAACAAAGCAGACACTTCCTGTCCCAAGATTTTATTGGTGTAACAAATGATAACCAGTAATGGATACTCAAGAGTGGCAAAGTATAGAAAAAATTAACTATGATGTCGCAATGATTGAAGATCACGCGGAAAGGTAAGATACTAATAGTCAGATAACAATGACAAGAGATTTATTACTAATATCTGCATATAAAGCCTGCAATTAGATTTGCTTCTCATATATCACAATTTGCAGTAAAATCTCCCATGGGCTATAGAAATTGTGACAGCTGATGTGCTCCGACTGTGTATAAATGACTTTCCCTTTATGCAATATGAAATAATTTTTCAATCAACTGCACTAGGTATCAGGTTATGCATCACTCCTTTCAGCCTGATCCGAACCAACTAATGCACTGACATTCTGCAGGGAAGAGAACGTGGTGTACTCGACTTCCTTACAAGGCTCAGAAAGTTCGACATGTCCCCCTCGCACAACTCTCACCGACTTCTACAGATTCACCGTGGAAAGCATTTTATCGACAGGCATTGCAGCTTGGTTTGGGAACAGCTCCATCCAAGACTTGTGGAGGCAGCCCAGACCATCACACAAACCGACCTCCCTTCCATTGGCTCCACTTACATCTCACGCTGCCTCGGCAAGGCCAGCGGCATAAATCAAAGGCCAGTCGCACACTGGCCATTCCCTCTTCTTCCCTCTCCCATCGGGCGAAATTTATAGAAGTGTGAAAATTCACACCTGCAGATTCAGGATTCAGATTCCTGTTTTTTCCCCCCAGCTGTTACAAGGCAACTGAATCATCCTACCACAACCAGAGATCAGCGCTGAACTACAATCTACCTCTTTGGTGAGCCTCGGATTATCCTTGATCCGACTTTGCCGGCTTTACCTTGCACTAAACGTTATTCTCTTAACATGCATCCATACACTGTAAATGACTCAGTTGTAATCGTGTATTGTCTTTCTGCTGACTAGTTTGTACGCAAGAAAACCTTTTCACTGTACCTCGGTACACGAGACAATAAACTGAACTAAACTACTCTTGTCCAGTCTGAGTCTAGTTGCAAGCCCAAGTGAAGCTTCAAAGTGGCCGCCAGCATCATCGAGGACCCACACCACCCTGGCCAAGCTCTCATTTCACTCCTGCCTCGGGAAGAAAATTTTAGGAGCCCGAAAACTGTAACGTCCAGGTTCCGGAGGCGGTGTAAATGTAACAACGCGAGTTGGTGGGTTTGTGGTAAATGTCAGCCAATAGTTTGCCGCCTATGCTTGTCAAAAGCCTCATCATGGGACGAGAGGTAAAGGTCCCGCAAAGGTGGGGAAAACGAAAGTAAGGGATCAGTGAGTTGTGCTCTTGTGTGTACCAATTTCATATTTCCGTTTCCGATGAAAATCATGTCATTTGAAAAAACACGTTCTTGATGATGCTGCCGGCCTTGCCGAGGCAGCGCAAGGTGTAAATGGAGTCAATGGAAGGGAGGTTGGTTTGTGTGATGGTCTGGGCTGCGTCCACAATTTGCTACAATTTCAGGTGGGCTTGGAAGGAGCTGTTCCCAAACCGAGCTGTGATGCATCCTGATAAAATAATGTCTGCGGCTTTTTGCCCTGTTGAGTTGTACGCGTCCATTGCATTGCACTCAATGCCCAGACCACGTGCCAGATCCACTAGTGCAGCCGTTAACGTCATTGACAGTCGTAAAGTCATAAAGGAGAAAGTCCCAACAGAGATAATGAATCCCACGTCTGGGCAAATCATTTAATGGAATTCGCCAGGACAGCTCTGTTGCCTCATGTTACGGATAGGTATATGGACGGGAAGGGAATGGAGGGGTATGGTCTGAGTGCAGGTAGATGGGACTAGGGGAAAATAAATGGTCGGCATGGACTGGATGGGCTGAGAAGGCCTGTTTCCGTGCTGTAATTGTTATATGGTTATATGGTTACAGGTAACACAGGTAGCATCTTGAGTCCCCATTGCCATTCAGTGAGATCATCGACCGAATGAAATGCCTGCAAGCCAGCGTATTTTTCTTCAGAGATGCCACCTGACCCGCTGAGTTACTCCAGCACTTTGTGTCTATGTTTCTCACAGTTTTATATACGGGCCGGCACCGTCTCGCAGCGGTAGAGTTGCTGCCTTACAGCACCAGAGACCCGCGTTCGATCCCGATTACAGATGCTGCCTGGACAGAGTTTCCCCCTGTACGTTCTCCCCCTGACCTGTGTGGGTTTTCTCCAGGTCCTCCGGTTTTCCTCCCACACTCAAAAGATGTACAGGTTTGTAGGTTTAATTGGCTTCGGTTAAAAAAAAAACGGCAAATTATCCCCAGTGTGCAGGAGAGCGTTAAGTGTGTGTTGTGATCGCTGGTCGGTGCCGACTCGATGGGCTGAAGAGCTAGTTTCCGCTCAGTCTCTCCATTTGTCCTGAAAAGGTTATTAGTGTTTGAATAATAATCATTCTTCTGGTCAGCTCAACCAAACCCGACTTGCATGGATTCATTTGATAAAGTTGAAAGAAGATTTCCAACAAAGATCCTCCTGCATTTTAAAACAGTTTGTAGAAAGCAACTCTCTGAGGAGTGCAGGCAAGAAAGAAGGGCGTCAGACGTTGACAACCAAACATAAATCATAAGTAAATGTATTAATAATATTCGGCCCCGACAAAGAAAAAGCAAGTGAGTAAGATCTTATGAAAAGCTTCTTTCATTTGATAGTGTCTGATAGGAGCTTCAAAAGGAATTTGTTCCGAGTTCCATAGCGGGGAGATCGGCATTCAGCAGAGATGCTTGGATCTGTCTTTCACAGCAGCCACGAATACCTTCACCAGAGCTTGGAGCTTGTCTGATTTCCGTGTTAGGCATTTGAAGTGAAGTCGAAATGAGGAACTGCAGAGACCTGAAAGGGTGCGGTGAATATTTACCAGGATGTTGCCGGGACTCAAGGGACTAGAGTGTATAAAAGCGTATGCGTACATAACAGAGTTGACGTGGATAAGCTTTTCCCTTTGAGGGTAGGGAAGATTCAAACAAGAGGGCATGACATGAAAATTAACGGACAGAATTTTAGGGGTAACATGAGGGGGAACTTCTTTACTCAGAGAGTGGTGGCTGTGTGGAATGATCTTCCAGTTGAAGTGGTGGAGGCAGGATCGATTTTAACATTTAAAAGTAAAGTGGATAGGTATATGGACGGGAAGGGAATGGAGGGGTATGGTCTGAGTGCAGGTAGATGGGACTAGGGGAAAATAAATGGTTGGCACGGACTGGAAGGGCTGAGAAGGCCTGTTTCCGTGCTGTAATTGTTATATGGTTATAAGGTCATAAGTGATAGGTGCAGAATTAGGCCATGCATCCGATCAAGTCGACTCCGCCAGATAATTGTGGCTGTTCCATCTCTCTCTCCCAACCACATTTCCCTGCCTTCTCCCCATAACCCCTGACACCCGTACTAATCAAGAATCTATCTGTGCCTTAAAAATATCCATTGACTTGGCCTCCACAACCTTTCTGGCAAAGAATTCCACAGATTCCCCACCCTGCAACTAAATAAATTCCTCCTCATCTCTTTCCTAAAAGAATGTCCTTTAATTCTGAGGCTGTGGCCTCTAATCCGACACTCCCCCACTGGTGTAGGCGTTCCCTACCTTTTTCGTCCCGTTTACCCCCCGGCAACTTTAATAGCACATAACAATGGTATTTCACTTATTTATGAACCACTAATGTTCAACAACTAACGTATACCAGAACCAAACACAGTCAGCCAATGAGAAAAAATATGTACAAATCCAGAATCAAAAATTTACACCAGGTTGGGAACCCTTGTACATCCTCTCCACATCCACTCTATCCAAGCCTCTCACTATTCTATACGTTTCAATGAGGTGCCCCATCATTCTTCTAAACTCCAGCGAGTACAGGCCCAGTGCCGACAAATGCTCACCTACTCATGACCGGAATTGATCAGGTATAAAATCATGAGAGGAATAGATCAGGTAAACAGGGTCTCTTGCCCAGAAATAGGTGAATCGAGGACCAGAGGACATAGGTTTAAGATGAAGGGGAAAATATCTAATAGGAATCTGAGGGGTAGCATTTTCATGCAAAGGGTGGTGGGTGCAAGGAACAAGCTGCCAGAGGAGGTAGTCGAGGCTGGGACTATCCCAACATTTAATAAACTGTTAGACAGGTACATGGATGGGACAGCTTTGGTGGGATATGGGCCAAACGCAGCAGATGGGATGAGTGTCTTGGCCGATGTGGGCACGTTGTGCCGAAGGGCCTGTTTTCACACTGTATCACTCTATGACTGCGCTATAGAGAGAGGTTGATCAGGCTAGGACTCTATTCCTATGAGCGCAGGAGGTTAAGGGGAGTATCTGATAAAGGTGTACAAATTCATGAGAGGAAAAGATCGGGTAAACACAGGCAGGTGGGACTAGTGCAGATGGCATGTTGGCTAATGTGGGCAAGTTGGGCCAGTTTCCACACTGTAACGCTCTATGACTCTCTATCACTCGTTATCCGTGCACTTTCTCTTCTACACTGGTACCTCACTGAGTACACACTCCATCTGATTCTAGAACAAGAGGGAATAGACGATATACAATAGCTGCAAGAGTAGGCCATTCGGCCCTTCGAGCCAGCACCGCCATTCAATGTGATCATGGCTGATCATCCACAATCAGTACCCCGTTCCTGCCTTCTCCCTATATAACCTGACTCCGATATCTTTAAAAGCTCTATCTAGCTCTTTCTTGAAAGCATCCACAGAATTGGCCTCCACTGCCTTCTGTGGCAGAGAATTCCACAGATTCACAACCCCCCGTTTGAAAAAGTTTTTCTTCATCCCAGTACTAAATGGCCTACCCCTTATTCTTTAACTATGTCCCCTGATTTTGGACTCCCCCAACATAGGGAACATGTTTCCTGCCTCTGTCCAAACCCTTAATAATCTTATATGTTTCAATAAGATTACCTCTCATCCTTCTAAATTGCAGTATATACAAGCCCAGTCGCTTTCAACATATGACAGTCCCGCCATCCCGGTAATTAACCTCATGAACCTACGCTGCACTCCCTCAATAGCAAGAATGTCCTTCCTCAAATTTGGAGACGAAAACTGCACACAGTACTCCAGGCGTGGTCTCACTAGGGCTCTGTACAACTGCAGAAGGACCATGACATGCTACACTTTCACTGACCAACCAATACAGTCATTGCCTGAGTCTCAATGTTGCACTGTGATCAGTGTAGACACAAGGAACTGCAGATACTGGTTTACATAAAAAGACACAGAGTGCTGGAGTAACTCAGCGGGTCAGGCGACATCTCTGGAGAACATGGATAGATGATGTTTCAGGCCGGAACCCTTCTTCGGACTGATTGTGGTGCTCGGTGAGTGGGGAGAGGGGAGAGGAGGATGAAAGTTGGAAGAGAGGAAGGGCAGTCCAAAATAATAAGACACAGTGCTGGAGTAACTCAACGGGTCGGGCAGCATTTGTGGAGCGAATTTACGGGCAATGGTTCGGGTTATGACCCTACTTCAGACAGAATACAGTGGAGGGCATGGAAAAGTGATGTTTTGGGTCAGGATCCTTCTTCAGTCTACGATCATGTTGGGCAAGCGAGCATGGACTGAGATGGAAGAGTTCAGCATATTCTCAGGATCCATTTGGCAAGATAACAATTGGAAATGTGGTAGATTTGCAAGATTCTTTATTCCTTTTTCATTTGTTTTTATTTAGTAAAAACACATTTTTTCCCCACCTCGGCTGAGTTCTAGGCGGGTTCCATGCTCAGTGGGCTGCATTAGGTGTTCTTCCAAAGATCACTGACGTTCAAAGGCGACTGCGAGATGGCTGCCGAGTCATGACACTCTAACTTAATGAGCAACGAGATCAAAGGGCGAAGATAATCTCATTCGGCCTCAAGAGATGGAGAGAGAGAGAGCGTGGTGAAACGAGAAAAGAAAGCAGAGGACAGATATCTCGCGAGCTCCGCGCTACAGAAAGTAAAAGAGACACAAAGTGAAATTGGAAAGCAAATTGGGAAAGCTAATTTGATGCACAAAGATGACGGCGGTCACGGTGGCGCAGCGGTAGAGTTGCTGCCTTATGCCCCTGTTCCACTTAGGAAACCTGAACGGAAACCTCTGGAGACTTTGTGCCCCACCCAAGGTTTCCGTGCGGTTCCCAGAGGTTTTTGTCCTCCGGCAACTACCTTCAACTAGCATCGCAACCGGCTTCGACCAAAAAAATTACCGATTTTAAAAACGGGAACCACTTTCGACCATTAGGGAGACTGACAAAAACCTCCGGGAACCGCACGGAAACCTTGGGTGGGGCGCAAAGACTCCAGAGGTTTCCGTTCAGGTTTCCAAAGTGGGACAGGGGCATTACAGCGAATGCAGCGCCGGAGACCCGGGTTCGATCCCGACTATGGGTGCTTGTCTGTACAGAGTTTGTACGTTCTCCCCATGACCTGCGTGGGTTTTCTCCGAGATCTTCAGTTTCCTACCACACTCCAAAGTAGTACAGGTTTGTAGGATAATTGGCTTGGTAAAGGTAAAAATTATCCCTCGTGGGTGTAGGAGAGTGTTAATGTGCGGGGATCGCTGGTCGGCGCGGACCCGGTGGGCCTGTTTCCGCACTGTATCTATAAACTAAACTAAAAGATGTATTATAAGGGAATATACAAAATAATCTCAACTGTTGCCGGTGGAGATGTACAGCGAAGGTAGACATAAAAAGCTGGAGGAACCCCGCAGGTCAGACAGCATCTCGGGAGAAAAGGAATGGGTGACGTTTCGGGTCAATATCCTTCTTCAGACTGATTAAGAACAGGCAACATTTCGGGTGTATATGAAGTAAAGTGCTACAAGTAGACTATATATTCGAGGAGAAGGAGAAGCAACCAGGGACAACAATTCACAGTAATTTTTCCATGCCGATGGGATTCTCTCAAGGCTGAGAGACACTTACTTTCTCTATCTTGCACCCCCCCCCCCCATCCCTCCCCCACCCAAGTCGTACTAGCTTCAAAGTCATCTTGTTGAGTCTCATGTGTTAAAGAAGGAACTGCAGATGCTGGACAATCGAGGGTTACACAAAAAGCTGGAGAAACTCAGCGGGTGCAGCAGCATCTAAGGGGCGAAGGAGATAGGCGACGTTTCGGGTCGAGACCCTTCTTCAGACTTGTGTCTCATTGTCTGCAACTCGTTTTCACCTAGCCCACAGCTAACAATGGCCTGTTTGTTTTATCATCGTTACTTTTTTGCACATCGTTCATTCATTTGTTCTACATCTCTCTCGATATCACCGTCTACATCTCTCAATAGACAATAAACAATAGGTGCAGGAGTAGGCCATTTAGCCCTTCGAGCCAGCACCGCCATTCAATGTGATCATGGCCGATCATCCCCAATCAGTACCCCGTTCCTGCCTTCTCCCCATATCTCCTGACTCCGTTATCTTTAAGAGCCCTATCTAGCTCTCTGTTGAAAGTATCCAGAGAATCGGCCTCCACCGCCCTCTGAGGCAGAGAATTCCACAGACTCACAACTCTCTGTGAGAAAAAGTGTTTGCTCATCTCCATTCTAAATGACTTATCCTTTGTTCTTAAACTGTGGTCCCTGGTTCTGGACTCCCCCAACATCGGGAACATGTTTCCTGCCTCTAGCGTGTCTCCCTTTCCCCTGACTCTCAGTCTGTAGTCAATGCCTACTATGTTCTGTTGTGCTGAAGCAAAGCAAGAATTTCATTGTCCTGTCAGGGACATATGACAATAAACTCTCTCAACTTGACTTGACTTGAAGAAGGGTCCTGACCCAAAACGCCACCGATTCCTTTTCTCCAGAGACCCTGCCTGTACCGTTGAATCACTCCAGCTCCTTGTGTCCGTCTTGCGTTCAGAACTTGTTGACTGTCATTAACGCTACCACCAACTTCCACCCTTCACCCTCAAATTTCCTTGGACTAAATAAATAAAAAAGAATTTCCTCACCACTGTACCATTTGCATGCAGTGATGGTCAGGCCGTTAATTAAAATTACCCAGTTCTGTTTGAAGCAGACAGATAACCAGGGATGAGAGGAAGTATATTAAATGTAGCGAGAATGTGCTAACGAACTGTGGTGGTTGAAATGTACATGAATCCTATCAGGGACATGCTAATGAAGAAGGGGACTCAAATAGAGAAAATTAGAAGGAGAACACTGATTAAGAGACAGAGTATAAAAGGGGGGGGGGGTCGATACATCTAAAAGACCTTCTCACCGAAGCAGAAGGCATTTGTAACAGAATGTGAGACAATTAGTGAGAGGGTCTCAGATAAGGAATATCTTAGTCTACAACAGAGCAGAGCAGGATGATAAAGGTCAGTCCTGTCTGTAAAACAGAGCTGACAATGAATAAAACATGAGATGTATTATTGAAATGACAGGAGGCAAGATAAATCAGGAGGCCATCAGTTATTGTGTAAGATTAAAGTGAAATCTTCCATTCCTGGTCCCCTGGGATATGATCTCTGCCCAGCTCGATGTGCGGCACGGGGGCGCAGCGGTAGAGTTGCTGCCTCACAGCGCCAGAGGCCCAGGCTTGATCCCGGCTCTGGGTGCTGTCTGTATGGAGTTTGAACATTCTCCCCGTGACCC
The DNA here is from genome assembly GCA_963514005.1 of Raja brachyura. The sequence goes on from CAUPSL010000965.1 coordinate 63,209, forward strand.
GTGTGGGTTTTCTCTGGGATATCTGGTTTCAATCCCACACTGCTAAGACATACAGGCTTGTAGCCTGATTGGCTACAGTTAAATTATAAATTGTCCCTAATGTAGGTATGTTACAAAACTTACCTTTAGCGGCACTGCAGTTCTGTCACTGCCCGTGTGCGCGACTTTGGCGCCTTTGAGAAGGGCGGGTTTAAAATGCGATTTTTCTTCAGACCATGCAAATCAATTTTGAACAGGCTTTTTAGGTGCTGAAGAAAAATCGCTTTGATTGCTGTTTTATTAAGTTTATTAAAATTAGCGCGGGATAATATAATAGCAGGAGTTAAATTAAAATCATCTTTTAATGCCGTCAACGGAACGGATCTCACATAGGGTACAAGACAAGGTACACCTGTCTATTTTTTCATATAAACTTGCTTCTTAGGATGCCTTTAATCAAAATTTCATGTTGCGAAAAGGTGACTTGGGTCCCATACGAAACGGCAGTATTTTTCCTGCCGATATGGGGTTTAAATTCACCGCAACCGCAACGTTCCAATCGATCGCATTCCATCAAAACCCACTCGCAAGATGATTTAAATGGCCATTAATTTACGTGAATTAAACACTAAATTCCTTCCATTTGGCCTATAAATTCATGGCAATGAGATTTAAAAATCATGTTATATTGTGAATTCTTGTGTGAATGTTACTTGGACACTTTGGCTTTTTTTAAATGTTAACCTTTTCTTAAGAAATGGATAGATGTTTAGATCTAGTAATTGAATTTTGTAATTAGCTACAATTAGGTAACCAACTAGTTATATGCTTTAATTTCAGATCATCCAAGTAAGATTGTTGCATATTTGTTTCAGAATGCTTCAACCTATAATAACTGAACATTTCATTCAGTTCTCTTAATTTTTAAGAAAGTTATGGGCTTTTGACTGTCCTTGATCACAGCTTTTGTATTGTCAATGGAAAATGGAAATTCATCATGTCTGACGAATCTTGTGGAATTTTTCGAGGATGTAACTAGTAGCGTGGATAGGGGAGAACCAGTGGATGTGGTGTATCTGGACTTCCCGAAGGCTTTCAACAAGGTCCCACATAAGAGATTAGTATATAAACTTAAAGCATACGGCATTGGGGGTTCAGTATTGATGTGGATAGAGAACTGGCTGGCAAACAGGAAGCAAAGAGTAGGAGTAAACGGGTCGTTTTCGCAATGGCAGGCAGTGACTAGTGGGGTACCGCAAGGCTCAGTACTGGGACCCCAGCTATTTACAATATACATAAATGATCTGGATGAGGGAATTGAAGGCAATATCTCCAAGTTTGCGGATGACATTAAGCTGGGGTGCAGTGTTAGCTGTGAGGAGGATGCTAGGAGAATGCAAGGTGACTTGGATAGGCTGGGTGAGTGGGCAAATGTTTGGCAGATGCAGTATAATGTGGATAAATGTGAGGTTATCCACTTTGGTGGCAAAAATAGGAAAGCAGACTATTATCTAAATGGAGGCCGATTAAGAAAAGGGGAGATGCAGCGCGACCTGGGTGTCATGGTACACCAGTCATTGAAAGTAGGCAGGGTTACACAAAAAGCTGGAGAAACTCAGTGGATGCCGCTGAAAGTAGGCATGCAGGTACAGCAGGCAGTGAAGAAAGCGAATGGTATGTTAGCTTTCATAGCAAAAGGATTTGAGTATAGGAGCAGGGAGGTTCTACTTCAGTTGTATAGGGTCTTGGTGAGGCCACACCTGGAGTATTGCGTACAGTTCTGGTCTCCAAATCTGAGGAAGGACATTATTGCCATAGAGGGAGTGCAGATAAGGTTCACCAGACTGATTCCTGGGATGTCAGGACTGTCTTATGAACAAAGACTGCATAGACTCGGTTTATACTCTCTAGAATTTAGGAGATTAAGAGGGGATCTTATAGAAACTTACAAAATTCTTAAGGGGTTGGACAGGCTAGATGCAGGAAGATTGTTCCCGATGTTGGGGAGGTCCAGGACAAGGGGTCACAGCTTAAGGATAAGGGGGAAATCATTTAGGACCGAGATGAGAAGGAATTTTTTCACACAGAGAGTGGTGGGTCTCTGGAACTCTCTGCCACAGAGGGTAGTTGAGGCCAGTTCATTGGCTATATTCAAGAGGGAGTTAGATGTGGCCCTTGTGGCTAAGGGGATCAGAGGGTATGGGGAGAAGGCAGGTACGGGATACTGAGTTGGATGATCAGCCATGATCATATTAAATGGCGGTGCAGGCTCGAAGGGCCGAATGGCCTACTCCTGCACCTAATTTTTATGTATCTATGTATCTATGTAAAAGCAATAGGGAAGATGATGCTAATTTCCGAGTATGAAAATGGCCATAACTTTTTTAATAGTGAAGATATGAAAGTAAATTAGGTGTCAAATTAAACTTATTTTTATGCTTCATCTGATGGGATAAATTGAAGATTTGAATTTTAAAATCTCAAAATTTTGTAACATTGCTACGTAATGAGAGTGGGATAGCGTTACTGTTCGGGGATCGCTGGCCGGAGTGGGCACAGTTGGCTGAAGGACCGGTTTCCATGCTGTATCTCTAAACTAACCTTCTGAGACATGGAATACCTACAGTAGGTTCTTCAAAGCATTGGAGAGATGCAACCAATGTTGACTCCAATTAAATCTATTTTAAAGATACGCAAAATTGGAGACAATGTCCAAAAGGAACATAAAGTGCGGGCGTAATTCAGCGGGTCAGGCAGCATCTCCGGAGAACATGGATAAGTGACATTTCAGGTCGAGACCATGAGTCTGAAGAAGGGTCCCGACATTAAATGTCACCTATCCGTGTTCTCCAGTGATGCTGCCTGACCCGCGGAGTTACTCCAGCAGATACACTCAAAGTGCTGGAGTAATTTAGCGGATCAGGCACAATCTCTGCAAGAAAGGAACAGATGGTGTTTCAAATCGGGACCCTTCTTCAGGCACATTAGTTTAGTTGAGATACTACAGCACTTTAGTCGAGTATACGTCTCGTCAAGTGTACAGTGAAAAGTGTTTGTTGCGTGCTAACCAGTCAGAGGAAAGACAATACATGATTACAATCGAGCCATCCACAGTGTTTGGATACATGGTAAAGGGAATAACATTTCATGCAAGATAAAGTACAGCAAAATCCAATTAAAGAAAGTCCGAGCTAGTCATAGAGTGATACAGTGTGGAAACAGGCCATTCGTCTCAATTTGCCCACACCAGCCAACATGTCTCAGCTACACTAGGCCCACTTGCCTGTGTTTGGTCCATATCCCTCCAAACCTGTTGTATCCATGTACCTGTCTAATTGCTTCTTAAATATTGGGAGAGTCCCAGCCTCAACTACCTCCTCTGGCAGCTTGTTTCATACACTCACCCACCCTTTTTTTGTGAAAACTTTACTATTAAAAGATTCCTATTGAATCTATTCCCCTTCTCTCTGGTCCTTGATTCATCTGCTCTGGGCAAGAGACTCTGCATCCACCTGATCTATGAGTTAAAAGATGTGTCCTTTTGTGCATTGTCGAGCCTCAGCAGCTCTTTGTTCCTATCTCACAATCAGTTCAACTTGACATTAGCGAGTAACAGTGCAGACACATTCGGGTCTAAGATCTAGTTCTGATTCTTATATTCTGTCTGATGGCTGATCTCTCCCTCCTGATCCAATTTTCCTGCCTTCTTCCCATAACCCTCGACACCCTTTCCAATCAACAACCTATCAATCTCCACCTTAGCTAGAGCTCTGAAAGATCGCAGAGTCACGGATTATGGGGAGAAGGCAGGAACGGGGTACTGATTGTGGATGATCAGCCATGATCACATTGAATGGCGGTAGACAAAAATGCTGGAGAAACTCAGCAGGTGAGGCAGCATCTATGGAGCGAAGGAAATAGGCAACTTTTCGGGTGGAATCCTTTCTTGGTAAATGTAAAAATTTGGCAGAATGGCCTACTCACCGACTTCATCCGTTTCACCACCAACTTCCATCCGGCACTCAAATACACCTGGACCATTTCCGATACTTCCTTACCATTCCTTGACCTCACCATCTCCATCACAGGCGATACACTTCTGACCGACATCCATTATAAACCCACTGACTCCCACGTCTATCTGGACTACTCTTCCTCCCACCCTGCTTCCTGTAAAGACTCCATCCCCTATTCCCAATTCCTCCGTCTACGCCGCATCTGCTCCCAGGATGAGATGTTCCACACCAGGTCATCACAAATGTCCTCATTCTTCAGAGAACGAGGATTCCCCTCCCCCGCTATAGTTGAGGCTCGCACCAGGGTCTCCTCCATACCCCGCAACACTGCCCTCTCTCCCCATCCCCCCACTCGCAACAAGGGCTGAGTCCCCCTGGTCCTCACCTTTCACCCCACCAGCCGGCACATACAACACATAGTCCTCCGCCAGTTTCGCCACCTCCAATGTGACCCCACCACTCGCCACATCTTCCCATCCCCCCCCCCCGTCTGCCTTCCACAAAGACCGCTCCCTCCGCAACTCCCTTGTCAATACTTCCCTTCCCTCCCGCTCCACCCCTTCCCCGGGCACTTTCCCTTGCAACCGCAAGAGATGCTACACTTGTCCCTTAATCTCCCCCCTCCACTCCTTTCAAGGACCCAAGCAGTCCTTCCAGGTCCGACAGAGGTTCACCTGCACCTCCTCCAACCTCATCTTTTGCATCCGCTGCTCTAGATGTCAGCTGATCTATATCGGTGAGACCAAGCGGAGGCTTGGCGATCGTTTCGCCGAACACCTCCGTACGGTCCGCAATAACCAACCCGGCCTCCCGGTGGCTCAGCACTTCAACTCCCCCTCCCATTCCATATCCGACCTCTCTGTCCCCGGCCTCCTCCACGGCCAGAGTGAGCAACACCGCAAATTGGAGGAACAGCACCTCATATTCCGCTTGGGGAGTCTGCATCCTCTTGGCATGAACATCGAATTCTCTCAATTCTCTCAATCCTTGCTGTCTCCTCCCCTTCCCACCTCTCCCTCAGCCCTCGGGCTCCTCCTCCTTTTTCCTTTCATCCCCCCGCCCCCTATCAGTCTGAAGAAGGGTTTCGGCCCGAAACATTACCTATCTCCTTTGCTCCATAGATGCTGCTGCACCCACTGAGTTTCTCCAGCATTTTGTGTACCCTACTCCAGCTCCTATTAGCTATTGTTTACTGTCTATAAATAAATGCATTGACCGTATCCACCGCCTTCTGTGGCAATGAATTTCGCAGATTTCACAGACAGCATCTCTGGAGAAAAGGAATAAGTGATGTTTCGGGTCGAGACTCTTCTTCAGACTGAGTGTCGGCGGGGGAGAGGGCAACGAGAGATTTGAAGAACAGTTCGATAAGTACTGACCAGGAGGTGAGGAAAAAGTAGGTTCTGGTTGGGCCTTATCTTTGTTTTTTTGCACATCAAGAGAATATCACCGCAGGGCCACTGTCGAGCTGTGATCGTTATCTCACGTGCAAGAAGTTTATCCCATATCCTCTACCTCGGTAACCTTGTTACCAGCACTAAGGCTGATAAGGAGGATTAGTTGATTTTTCCCGCGACCTTCACTGAAGAACACATTTGATGATATAAACAACTGCCTTTCTATTATGCTTTATTAAGATTATGTCCGAGCCTACATTTTATCAGATGTTTGCAGAGTTGCTGGGGAAAAATTATATATCTTTTGCTTCAGGCAATGGCATTGCCGGAACAAGGGAACATTCTGGAATGCACTGGCGGTTGAGGGCGGGTCCCGCGGGCACCATATCTGAGGAAGGATGTGCTTGCTCTGGAGAGGGTCCAGAGGAGGTTTACATGGTTTACAAGGGCGGTCACGGTGGCGCAGCGGTTGATTTGCTGCCTTACAGCGCCGGGGACCCGGGTTCGATCCTGACTACGGGTGATATCTGTGCGACGTTTTACGTTCTTGCAGTGACCTGCGTGGGTTTTCTCCGAGATCTTCAATTTCCTCCCACACTCCAAGGACGTGCAGATTTGTAGGTTAATTGGTTTGGTAAAAGTAAAAATTGTCCCTAGTGGGTGTAGGATAGTGTTAATGTGCGGGGATCGCTGGTCGGCGCAGACCTGGTAGGCCGAAGGGCCCGTTTCCACACTGTATTGCTAAACTAAACTAAAAAAAAAACTAAGGATGATACTGGTTCACAGGAATGAGTGGGTTAGCATATGATGAACGTTTGACAGCACTGGGCCTCTACTCGCTGGAGTTTGGAAGGTTGAGGGGGGGGATCTCATTGAAACTTACAGAATAATGAAAGGCACAGATAGATAGAGTGGATGTGGAAAGGGTTATACAAAAAGCTGGAGAAACTCAGCGGGTGCAGCAGCATCTAAGGAGCGAAGGAGATAGGCGATGTTTCGGGTAGAGACCCTTCTTCACACTGGTCAGGGATCATGGAAACAAGAGATATAGACGGTAATGTGGAGAGATAAAGAACAATGAATGAAAGATATGCAAAAGTATTGATGATAAAGGAAACAGGCCATTGAAAGCTGTTTGTAGTGTGAAAATGAGAAGCTAGTGCGACTTGGGTGGGGGATAGATAGAGAGGGAAGGAATGCCAGGGCCCGAGGGCTGAGGGAGAGGTGGGAAGGGGAGGAGGCAGCCTGGGTTAACAGAATTGAGAAAATTAAATGTTTAAGCCCAGAGGATGCAGACTCCCCAAGCGGAATGTGAGGTGCTGTTCCTCCAACTGGCGGTGCTGCTCACTCTGGCCTAGGGGGAGGCCCAGGACCGAGAGGTCGGATACGGAATGGGAGGGGGAGTTGAAGTGCTGAGCCACCGGGAGGTCGGGTTGGTTATTGCGGACCGAGCGGAGGTGTTCGGCGAAACGATCGCCCAGCCTCTGCTTGGTCTCACCGATGTAGATCAGCTGGCATCTGGTGCAACGGATGCAGTAGATGAGGTTGGAGGAGGTGCAGGTGAACCTCTGTCGGACTTGGAAGGACTGCTTGGGTCCCTGAAAGGAGTGGATGGGGGAGGTGAAGGGACAAGTGTAGCATCTCTTGCGGTTGCAAGGGAAAGTGCCAGGGGAAGGGGTGGAGCGGGAGCGAAGGGAAGAATTGACAAGGGAGTTGCGGAGGGAGCGGTCTTTGCGGAAGACGGATAGGGGGGGAGATGGGAAGATGTGGCGAGTGGAGGGGTCACGTTGGAGGTGGCAAAACTGGCGGAGGACTATCTGTTGTATGCGCCGGCTGGTGGGGTGAAAGGTGAGGACCAGGGGGACTCTGCCCTTGTTGTGGGTGGGGGAATGGGGCGAGAGGGCAGTGTTGCGGGGTATGGAGGAGACCCTGGTGCGAGCCTCATCTATAGTGGGGGAGGGGAATCCCCGTTCTCTGAAGAACGAGGACATTTGTGATGACCTTGTGTGGAACACCTCATCCTGGGAGCAGATGCGGCGTAGACGGAGGAATCGGGAATAGGGGATGGAGTCCTTGCAGGAAGCAGGGTGGGAGGAAGAGTAGTCCATGTAGCTGTGGGAGTCAGTTGGTTTGTAGTGGATGTCGGTCAGGAGTGTATCACCTGCAATAGAGATGGTGAGGTCAAGGAATGGTAAGGAAATGTCGGAAATGGTCCAAGTGTATTTGAGTGCCGGATGGAAGTTGGTGGTGAAATGGATGAAGTCAGTCAGTTGTGTGTGGGTGCAAGAGGTGACACCAAAGCAGTACCAAAGATGTGGAAAGGATGTTTCCACTGGTGGGAGAGCCTAGGACTAGAGGTCATAAACCTCAGAATTAAAGGGCGCTCTTTCAGAAAATAGGTGAGGAGGAACTTCTTCAGTCAGAGGGTGGTGAATCTGTGGAACTCATTGCCACAGAGGGCTGTGGAGGCCAAGTCAGTCGATATTTTTAAGGCCGAGATAGTAAAATTCCCGATTAGAACGGGTGTCAAGGGTTATGGGGAGAAGGCAGGAATATGGGATTAGAAGGCAGAGATCAGCCATGATTGAATGGCAGAGTGGACTCGATGAGCCAAACGGCCTAATTATACTCCTATAACTTGTGAACGTGGGAGCCGGGGGCCGCACCACTGGGACCAAAGGAGGACCCGGCGTGGGGGGGCCACTGTGAGGGTCAAGGATGGGGGGGGGGGGGGGGGAGAGAGTGAGGGAGGACTTGGCATGGGGGGGGGAGTGCAGTGAGGTGGGGGAGGGGGAGAACATAGGTGGACCTAATACGGGATATGTTGTAACTTTGGCCACGCCCTTTATGTGCCAACTCTTTGCATACCTTGGCCATGTAAAACAAACATGTGACTTGCCACATGTGTCACTAAAGTATTCATTCATTAAGTGTAGCCCAATATTCACGTCTTAACTCCATTCCATAAGCCTTGTTGAGTAACAACGCAGGCAGTAAGGGAGCTCGTAGAACTGCTGCCTGCGTGGAGAGTGGAAGGGAAAGAGGTATAACATGGAATGATGTGAAGAGGCGATCAATGGCCGGCATGGACTCAAGTGGGCCGAAGGGCCTGTTTCCATGCTGCATCCCTCAACTAAACTAATGTTCTGCAATGAAGCACTGAAAAATTGGTTACTCTTTTCCTGACATTGTGAAAAATATACATCTTCTAGATGAGCTGGGACGCATCCTCAGTGATGTGACCTGGGGTCATCGGGTGTTTCGGGTCTCACACCATCAGACACCCTCGCCCAGGCGACCCAGCCGGGGTTGATCAGGCCCCGACTTCTGTCCCAGCAGCAACCGCCCACGGATCAGCCATCTTAGTAACCACTCTGCAGGGGTTGGGAGACTCCAGTGCGTGGAGGGACTGGGCTTTGTGGGGTGACTCCCGGCCGGGCTCCTCCTGCGTCTCACCAAGTTCAAGGCCTGTGCGCTGCACCTCTTTCTCCTTTTCCAAGCGTTTCATTCTCGCCTGATGGATTTTTATCTTGGCTATAGAGATAGTCACAAAGTGCTGGAGTAACTCAGCAGGTCAGGCAGCATCTCCAGAGAATATGGATAGGTAACGTTTCAGGTTGGGACCCTTTTTCAGGCTATTATCCTGGTTCTAATGCCTGTCACTAAAGGAAATTATTTATCTCCATCTATCCTCGCCACACCACAATCATCTTGCTACCATGTTATGGGAAAGATGTTATCATGCTGGAAAGGGTGCAGAGAACATTTATGAGGATGTTGCCAGGATTCGAGGGCCTGAGCCAAAGGGAGAGGTCCAGCAGGTTATGACTTTATCCCGCAGAGCGTAGGAGGATGAGTGGTGATCTCATAGACGTGTACAAATCCATGAGAGGAATAGATCAGGTAGGAGCAGGCAGGTAGGACTAGTGTAGATGGGACAGGTTGGCAGATGTGGGCAAGTTGGGCCGAAGGACCCGTTTCCCACTAAGATGATGACTTGATGACTGTAGATGATATGTGTATACCCCTTTAACAGTAGTGATGTAGCCCTTGCTAACCACTCCCCTATAATCGAGTATAACTGTGTCCTTCCCACCCCTAGCTCTCTCTCCAGTGATCGTGACAGACCACGTACAGCTAGGGCAGTGATGTGTGTGTTTAGTTAATAAAGTTATAGTAAAGAATTCTCTGTGTACGTGCATGTTCTTTACATGGCGTCAGAAGTTTCTTATACTGCGTCTCCTGTGTATCGGGTTTTATTTCTTTAGTCCCAGTACCCCCTCCTCGAGTCGCGATGGCTTCTTCCTGTCGTAAGCCTGACATTCTGATCTTTGATGATGACATTGCTCACCGTTGGAACGTCTTCCGACGTGATTTTGAGCACTACGTTACGATCGCTCACCGTGCGGTTGCCCCTGCGGTCGAAGTCTCCCTCCTGCTCAACCTGGCCGGTCCGGAAGCTCTGGAACGATCGGAGTCGTTCATCTACGGGGTCAATGAGAATGCTCAGGACCCGGTATGTCTGCTTGCTAAGTTTACTGAAATGTGTGACATTCCCACTAACTGTATCCTGGAGCGTTTCAAATTTTTCGGCCGCCGCCAGCACCCTAGTGAATCTGTGGACAATTTTGTCGCCGCGTTGCGGCACCTGGCTCGCCGCTGCAGCCTGGATGCTGTAACCCCTGAGACTTTGACCCGGGATGTTTTGGTGTATGGCCTCCGAGACGAGAAGCTGCGATCTGAGCTCCTCCGCAAGCCCGATTTAACTTTTAACGAGGCTCTGCACGCCTCTCGCTTGGCGGAGTCTGTCTCCTCCGCCGTATCGCCGCCCGACCATGAGGTCCACGCGGCCAGCCCTGCGCCCTCGTCAACGCTGTCCGAATTGCAACTTTGCGTCGCATTGTTTCAATGTTTGCCCTGCGCTGGGAAAGACTTGCAACTTCTGCCACAAGCAAAACCATTTCTCAGCGGCATGTCGTTCCCGTGGGAAGCCTGCGCTGCCACAACAGAAGCCCTCAAACTACCTGGCAGATGATGATACTGTGTCTGGTTCCCATCACCAGCAGGACGAACTCCCACTGTCTGATTCGAGCTCTTCTCAGAGCGAACTGAGCGTGTTTTCGCTGCGAGGTGCACCTGCATTGATAACGGACCCGACCGTGCAAGTTACCGTGAATGGCACCACATTCTCTGCTAAGGTCAACACGGGGGCCGCTGCCAACGTTATGTCAACAAGCTTATTCAAGAAGATAAGGAATAATGAGCTTGTTACCACTGAACGCTCTGTTCTGCATGCCTATGGGGGAGGCTTGCTTGTTCCTGTGGGGAAGGCCACTCTCCACTGCAAGGTACTGAAGGCCTCTCGGCCCCTCTCTTTCTTTCTGCTGGACAGCAAATGTGCCCCCCCGCTTGGCATTCGGGCCTGCCAAGACCTCGGATTGGTCAACTTCCATCGTGACATCCGCATGGTGCAGTCACCCCTGAACCCGCTGGCCGAATACCCAGACCGTTTCGATACCAAGCTGGGAAAGCTCCCTTGCAGCTACAAAATCGCTCTCAATCCGGATATCGAACCCGTTATCCGCCCACCACACCGGGTGTCATTCGCGATGAAAGACAAAGTCGAGTCTACACTTCGTGACATGGTGGCCATGGGCATCCTGAAGGAGGTGAGTGAGCCCACTTGGTGGGTCTCCACCATGGTTGTTGCTGCGAAGAAGGACAAAAGCGAGTTGTGGATTTGCATCAACCCGAAGGATCTGAACTTGGCCATCAAGTGCCCGCATTACCCCATGCGAACCGTTGAAGATGTTGCTGCACAAGTCGGTCCAGCCACCATGTTTTCGGTTCTCGACGCCAAGAGTTCGTTCTGGCAGATACCACTTGACAAACGGTCCTCATACCTAACAACGTTCAGCACACCCTTTGGCAGGTTTCGTTTTCTCCGCATGCCGTTCGGGATCAACTCTGCCAGTGAGGTGTTCCAAAGAACAATGGAACAACTGTTCGCCTGGCTCCCGTGTGCTATCATCGTCGACGACATCCTAGTCTACGGGAAGGATGTCACGGAGCACGACCATAACCTCCGCCGGGTCCTGGAACGAGCCCGGGAAGTCAACATGAAGCTTAACCCAAAAAAAATGCCGATTTCGTGTCCCGGAGGTCACCTACGTGGGACATGTCTTCACAGCATCGGGGCTGAAGCCCGACCCACAGAAGACAGCCGCAATATCCGAGATGCCTGCACCTGCTGATGTGCCGAGCCTCCAGCGTTTCCTGGGCATGGTCAACTACCTGGGGAAATTCATCCCTGACTTGAGTGAGTTGAGCGCTCCTCTGAGAGACCTGGTGAAAAAGGACACTGCCTGGGCCTGGTTCCCGCAACAGCAGCGGCAGCCCCTTTTGCAGCAACCCGTCCCCGACCTTCTCTGGTCTGCGCTGGCGACTGACATTTTCGAATGGCGCGGCAAGCATTTTCTGGTGCTTGTCGACTCCTACTCCAGCTGGTTTGAGGTTGACCAGCTTCACTCTCTATCTTTATCTGCTGTCATCGAGAAGCTGCGCCGTCACTTCGCTACTTTTGGGTCCCCGGCAAGCCTGCAGTGGGACAACGGCAGTCAGTTCACTAGTGCTGAGTTTCGTGCTTTTGCTGATCGCTGGAACGTTCGACACTACACCAGCAGCCCGGAGTACCCGCAGAGCAACGGCCTGGCTGAGCGCGCGGTCCGCAGTGCTAAAGGATTGCTGGAACGTTGTCGTTTGTCTCACTCTGACATTTACCTTGCCCTCCTGAACCTCCGCAACATCTCCCGCGACCATGCCCTGGCGTCCCCAGCTCAGCGCCTCATGTCCCGTGTCACGCGCCCTCCGATCCCTGTGGCACAGCAGTCACTTGCTCCCTCCGTGCTCAAACCTGTCCGGAAGCACATTGCCCACAAACACCGTATCCAAAAGCGCTCCCATGACAAGTCCTGCCGTGTGCTCCGTCCTCTATATCCTGGCCAGGTCGTCCGTATGCGGTCTGCCTCTGGCCATCCCAGACTCGCCATTGTTGTCGGTTCTGCCGGATCACCTCGTTCCTACCTGGTCAACCACGGCGGCACGATCTACCGCAGGTCTCGTCAGCACCTGCGGCTGGTGAATGAGCCTCGTCCCCCTCCGGCTGCTCCGTATGCCCCCCCTGTGCCGTCTATGCTGCCACGTCCCGTGCCTGCCTTGCCCAGTCCTCCTTCCCCTCGGCCTTCCCCGGTGGTTCTTCCCGCAGTTGTCCCTGGTTCTCCGGCTTTCTCGCCTCCCCACTCTCCGTCCTCTCCACCGCGTTCGTCGCCCCGGGGCTCTCCTGTTAAGCGCTCCCCACCTGTGCCGGTCCTGCTCATTCCCGTGGGGGGAGGAGATGATGGCGAGGTTCGGACCCGGTCTGGTCGCCTTGTCAGGCCGCCAGACCGTTATGGCGATTATGTGTGATTCTGTGTTCCTGCATTACTGTTGTTTACTTTCCCCTACCGCATGAGACGTGGTCGCCTGTCACTGTTCTTTATTTTGTTTTTGTAGAGGAAGGATGTAGATGATATGTGTATACCCCTTTAACAGTAGTGACGTAGCCCTTGCTAACCACTCCCCTATAATCGAGTATAACTGTGTCCTTCCCCCTCCAGCTCTCTCTCCAGTGATCGTGACAGACCACGTACAGCTAGGGCAGTGATGTGTGTTTAGTTAATAAAGTTATAGTAAAGAATTCTCTGTGTACGTGCATGTTCTTTACAATGACTATCAGTCTTGGCTTATAAACTAGATCACCCTTCACTCGAAGTTCACCGATCTGGTTACATTTAAGACTGCACAAATCATGTACAAAGCAAGAAATAATTTACTTCCAGGAAATATACAAAAACTGTTTATGGAAAGACAGCCGGTATAATTTGAGAGGGGAACATAATTTAAAAAAAAACTCAATGTCAGAACAACTCTTAAAAGTATGTGCATAGCAATCTGCGGGGTGAACTTGTGAAATGGTCTGGAACAGGAGATAAAACTTAGCACAAACATAATTCTGTTTAAAAAGATGTACAAAAACACTTTTTCAAAAGGTTATTGGGATGAGGATAGGTGTTTGTGAGTGGGATATTTGTTATACTGGTTGTCTTGGGAAGGGTGATTATAGGGTGATAGGTTGCATATATGACTAAGAGATACTATAGTATATGAAGGTTTTTTATTTTTTTCTCTCTTTTTTTGTATGGCTGTAAATATTTGATTAGTGTATAAATGTAAATAATTTGTTGTACATATGGTACCATTAAATAACTTTGAGAACTGAAGCTCAGGCTTGTTAAACTGCCTCGGCAAGGCCAGCAGCATAATTAAGGATAGGACAAGTTTGGAGGGATATGGACCAAGCGCAGGCAGGTGGGACTAGTGTAGCTGGGACATGTTGGCCGGAGTGGGCATGTTGGGCCGAAGGACCTGTTTCCACACTGTATCACCCTATGACCAAGGATGAGTTGCACCCTGGCCACTCCCTCTTCTCCCTTCTCCTCTCTCCCCTCTCCTCTCTCCCCTCGGGCAAAAGGTATAGAAGTGCGAAAGCGCACGCCTCCAGATTCAGGGGCAGTTTCTTCTCAGCTGTAATCAGGCAACTGAACCACCCTACCACAACCAGAGAGTGGTCCTGATGTACTATCCACCTGATTGGTGACCCTCGGACTATTTTTGATCGGACTTTACTGACTTTGTCTTGCACTAAATGTTATTTCCTTATCATATTATTCTCTTGATATGCTGCCTGACCTGCTGAGTTACTCCAGCACTTTGTGTCCATCTATATAGCCAGGATAATACCAGAAAAAGGGTCACCAATATTTCATTGCTTCATTCCTAACTGTCATGTTGTCACTTGCGGGCGGAGCACCAAGGCAAATTCCTTGTATGTGAATACTTGGCCAATAAACGTATTCATTCATTCATTCATGTTTCCCTGCACTGTGAGCAGTTCAATTGTAATTGTGTATTGTCTTTACGCTGACTGGTTAGCACGCAACAAAATATTTTCACTGTACACGTGACTAAACTGAACCAAAGTGCGCTTGCACCTGCAAATACATAACCATTTGATGTCTGAACCTTGCTACTCACTGTAAGAGCAGCCATAAAGTTCGACCCGCATCCCGATTCTTCCGTTAGGATTCCAGTCCAGGGGCATAAAACGAAGGAACCTGGCTTTGATGGAGTTTTGTAACTTGTGGTGCACGACCGTATCTGCATTGGAGTTTCCCGTGAAGGCCTGCAAGGAGGGAAAGGAAAATAACCATGATAACCAGACTGCCATAATACCAGTTAATAATCACTTGCATCCTGGAGTTTAGTTTAGAGACGCGGAGTGGAAACAGGCCCTTCGGCCCACCGAGTCCGCGCCGACCAGCGATCCCGGACACATTAATTAGCACTATCCTACACATTAGGGACAATTTCACATTTTTATATTTTTATACCAAGCCAATTAACCTACAAACCTGTACATCTTTGGAGTGTGGGAGGAAACCGAAGATCTTGGGGAAAACCCACCCAGGGAGAACGTACAAACTCCGTACAGACAGCACTGGTAGTCGGGTTTGAACGCGGGTAGCACGCGCTTTAAGCAGCAACTCTACCATTGCGCCACCATGCCACCCCAAACGGGCCTCGGAGAATTGCACTTGTGTGCTCATCAATCACTTTCTTACATGCAAATATTTATTACTTGAGAACGAATGTTGGTATCCTGTGCATGGATTGATGGATGCTTCTGAAACTTTGACAATTTGGTTCACAACATATGGGCTTCAGTTACCATTTAAAATCACATCAAAAAATCATTTATTTCTTCATCAATAAAGCAATTATTCCTTTAGTGTTAATGCCAGGGTTGTGGGAGACAAACTGTGAGGAACATCTCATAAATATGCTTCAAGTTCAGATGAATGAGGGATAATCGAATGGAGGCCAAAGGTTTAGTTTCGAGATACCGCGCGGAAACTGGCCGCATCGACCAGCGATCTCCGCACACTAACACTCTCCGACACGCACTAGGTACAATTTTTACATTTATACCAAGCCAATTAACCTACAAACCTGTACGTCTTTTGAGCGTGGGAAAAAACGGAAGATCTCGGGGGGGAAAACCCTCGCAGGTCACACGGAGAACATGCATACTCCGTACAGACCACACCCATAGTCAGGATCGAACCTGGGTCACTGGCACTGTAAGGCAGCAACTCTACCGCTAACCCACGGTGTAGACCAAAGCTTCAATGGAATTTGGTGCCGCGGACCCGCTGAATTTAGTTTCAAAGACCAGAACAAAGTGGTTCAGATTTGTCATTTGAGCCAGATTGGTTGAGAGTGAGATTAGGAATTGCTTTTTTCCCCAGAAAGGGTGGTGAAAACGTTGGATTTTTCTCCCCAAGAGAATGTTGATATTGGAAATCAACACAATATTATGTTGGAAGGGGATCAATCTGGAGAGGTGGCATCAGCCAGACTGTTGGAACAGCATAAGATGGTGGTGTAACTCAGAGGGTCAGGCAGCATCTATGGGGAGAAGAAATGGATGATGATTCAGGTCGAGAAACCAACATCTGCAGTTCCTTCCTACATATTTAGGAACAGCATGTTCATTATGGGTTGAAGGGCAAGGCTAACAAGTTTAGGGAACCCAGGCTGGCCATACGACCATAACACCAGAAGACATAGGAGCAGAATTATGCCATTCAGCCCCTCAAGTCCACTCCGCCATTCAATCATGGCTGAACTATCTCTCCTCTAAACCCCATTCTCCTGCCTTCTTCCATAACACCCATACTAATCAAGAATCTATCTATCTCTGCCTTTAATATATCCATTCTTGGCCTCCACAGCCTTCTGTGGCAAATAATTCCACAGATTCACCAACCTCTGACTAAAGAAATTCCTTTTCATCTTCTTAAAGGAACGTCCTTTAATCCAGTGGCTATGACCTCAAGTCCTAGACTCTCCCACTTGTGGAAACATTTTCTCCACATCCACTCTATCCAAGCCACTGATGATCTCTGTCATGGGATCATGAGCCTTTTGTCAAGGAGATGGAGGCACACACTTATAGCCCTGTCCCATGGTATAAGTTCATTCCAAGAGCGAATGGCAGGTACTCGGGAAAACTCGCTAACGGCAGGTAAGCACGGGAAGACTTGTGAAGATTTTTCAACATGATGAAAAATGTCCACGAGAGCCCTGATTACCGACGAGTGGCCATTACTGTAAATCTCCGAGTTCGAATCAGGGCAAACTCGGGTGAACTCTTGGAATGAACTCGTACAGTGGGACAGAGGTTTTAGGTTTAAGCAGTCAGGATCAAGAGAATCCCTTGAGTCCCAAAACTGCACAGAATGCCGCAAGTGTGACTCCACCACCATCTTGTACAACTGGGGGTGGGTTCTGTAGCACTGCCTGCTGCCAAACGGACATCGATAACGCAGCCCTTCCTTTCTGTTATGGTCTGAGGAGAAAACTTTGCTGTTGTCCAGTCACTTGCAAAACAGGTTGCGCCATTTGGCAACATGTTATTATAATGAAGGATTTAGTTCGGGTGGCACAGGAGTAGAGTTGCTGCCGTCGAGCGCCACAGAGACACGGTTTCGATCCTGACTACGACTGCTGCCTTTATGGAGTTTCACATACATACAGGTTTGTAGGCTATCTATCTGGCTTGGGTAAAATTGTAAATTCTCCCTGGTGTGTGCAGAATGGCGTTGGTTTGCAGGGGATCCCTGCTGGCCGCGGACTCGGTGGGCCGAGGGGCTTCTTGTTTCCCCACTGCCTCTCTGAACTAAACGAAGGTTCCATCAGCTGCAGATATTTGTCCACTAATGGGAGAAAAAAAAAAAATTGGAGACATCGATAATTAAGGAAAGAAGTTGTCTGAAAGCATTTCAGAAAATAATAATCCACTGCCAACAGATGAGAAAAGGTAATCTGCAAATTAGAAGCATTGTGAGACATAATCGGGACTGAGCAAGGTCTGCCAAATGCATTTGGTCATTCGTGTAGAAACAAAGAACTGCAGATGTTGGCTAATGCACAAAAGGACATAAAGTCCAAAATAATTATCTGAAGAGTGAAAGGCCTGGATAGAGTGGATGTGGAGAGGGTGTTTCCAATAGTGGGAGAGTCTAGGACCAGAGGCCAGAATAAAAGGACCTTCTTTTTGGAAGGAGATGTTGGGGGAGTCCAGAACCAGGGGCTACAGTTTAAGAATAAAGAGTAAGCCATTTAGAACGGAGACGAGGAAATACTTTTTCTCACAGAGAGTGGCGAGTCTGTGGAATTCTCTGCCTCAGAGGGCGGTGGAGGCAGGTTCTCTGGATGCTTTCAAGAGAGCGCGAGATAGGGCTCTTAAAGATAGCGGAGTCAGGGGATATGGGGAGAAGGCAGGAATGGGGTACTGATTGGGAATGATCAGCCATGATCACATTGAATGGCGGTGCTGGCTCGAAGCTGGCCTACTCCAGCATCTATTGTCTATTGAGATGAGGAGGAATTTCTCACCCCCAGTGAATCTGTGGAATTCATCATCACTGAAGTCTGCGGAGGTCGTCAATGGATATTTTCAAGGGGGCGATTGATAGATTCTTGATTAATACGGGTGTCAGGGGTTACGGGGAGAAGGCGGGAGAATGGGGTTGAGAGGGAAAGATAGATCAGCCTAGATTGAATGGCTGATAGGCGTGATGGGCTGAATGGCCTAATTCTGTTCCTATACCATACAAACTTATGAACGTGCTAGAATAACTCAGGAGGTCAGGCAGCACCTGTGGAGAGCATGGATAGGTGTGAGAAAGAGAAGAAAATAGACAGGCTAAATGCACGGAGTATGTTTCAATCAATTAATCAAATGTGGTTTAAGTAACATAAAAATTACTGCATTAACATGGTGTTGTAGCGGCAGAGCTACTGCCTTACAGTGCCAGAGTCCCCGGTTTGATCCTGACTACAGGTGCTTGTCTGTTGGGGGTTTGTACGTACACCTCGTGACCCGTGTGGGTTTTCTCCGAGATCTTCGCTTTCCCCCCACACTCCAAAGACGTCCAGGTTTGTAGGTTGATTGGCTTGGCATAAATGTAAATTGTCCCTGGCGTGTGCAGGGTAGTGTGATAATGTGCGGGGGCGATTGTTGGTGTGTGCGGACTCGGTGGGCCGAAGGGCCTGTTTCCGCGTTGTATGTCTAACAACAACAGAAAAATAAACGGGACCATGGATTTACAACTCTGGTGACAGTTCTGGGGGCAAACAGGACTTGCGAGAACTAAAGAATCTCTCCGCCTTATTGTTTATGTGAGGTTATTTTTCATCGGAATGTGCCGCTTACAAGGAGAAAAATCAAACAGTCTATTAAACATGCATGCCTACTGGGAAGATAAGGCTATGCCAGTACTGTCGTCCCAGAAACCAAACCACCTCTACGGTAGATACAAGGATACCAAATCTCTTTGGACCAGTTATTTTTCAACTCGGGTACTGTGACACTGGGTCAAACACTAAAATTACATAGATAAAACTAATAATGTTTCAGCAGCAGGCTTGTGCCGTAATGTACACCCTCGCGTACCGATATACCCCGGTTGAAGCAGTTCTTTTGCGGAATTAATCAATGCAAGCATAAATTGCTTTGCTCACAAGTTTAAGTAACAAAGATATTTGGTTTGATAATCGCACACCCTTAATCATGAAAATTATCCATCCCTGCCCAGCCTTGCACTCCGTGGATTAAACCAGCTAATAAAAGTCGAGCATGGGCCTTGGGCACCTTAATGATGGGTGAACAGCAATTAAAGGAACAATTTTTAGATGCTTTTTCCGTGTTAGTGAGCCAAATGGCCTCAGGAAAGGAGTTTTAAAGCAACTTGGTTTAGTTTTAGAGAAACTGCGCGGAAACAGGCCTTTCAGCCCACCGGGTCCTTGTCGACCAGCGATCCCCGCACATTAACACTATCCAACACGCACACACATACTGGGGACAATTTTTACGTTTATACCAAACCCAATTAACCTAGAAACCTGCACGCCCTTGGAGTGTGGGAGAAAACTGAAGTTCTCGGAGAAAAAGCAACGCAGGTCCCAGGAAGAACGTTCAACCCCAGGTCTCTGGTGCCTGCATGCGCTATGAAGGCAGCAACTCTACCGCTGCGCCACCCCAACTCTCTCTGAATTGTTCCCAACATCGGGAACAAGTGATTGTTCCCGATGTTGGGGAAGTCCAGGACAAGGGGTCACAGCTTAAAGATAAGGGGGAAATCCTTTAAGACCGAGATGGGAAATACTTTTTTCACACAGAGAGTGATGGGTCTCTGGAACTCTCTGGCACAGAGGGTAGTTGAGGCCAGTTCGTTGGCTATATTTAAGAGGGAGTTAGATGTGGCCCTTGTGGCTAAGGGGATCAGAGGGTATGGAGAGAAGGCAGGTACGGGATACTGAGTTCGATGATCAGCCATGATCACATTGAATGGCGGTGCAGGCTCGAAGGGCCAAATGGCCTAATCCTGCACTTAATTTCTATGTTTCTATCTGCCTGGGAGAACCGGACCGTGGAGCTCTCATATTCCTGTTACCCACGAGGCTGCACAAAGCTAGAATTGAATGACTCGTTTCGAAGAACAATACATTAGTTCACAGCACCAAATAGGACTGTCAGCAAGCTGGAGGCTGTGCTGAAGACAGTAAAGGGACTTGTCCCACTCAGGCAACTCTTTAGGCGACTGCCCGGGACTAGTTTTAAGAGTCTGAAGGAGGGTCTCGACCCGAAACGTCGCCTATCTCCTTCACTCCTAGATGCTGCTGCACCCGCTGAGTTTCTCAGCTTTTTGTGTAACCCTAGTTTTAATGGAATTCACCTGCAACACCTGGCGACAAACTACAACAACACCTAGGACAGCAATATTTGTCGCCACTGTCGCCGAAAAAATTTTCAACATTCTGAAAATTTTGTGGCAGTTTCCTGTAGTTTCTCAAAGAATCTCTTAAGTGGGACAGGCCCATCTCTTGAACCACTCTACCACATTCTGCCTCAGGGCCTGATCCTGTAATCACAGTGTTCATTTGTCTCTTGTTAAAATATAAGGTAGCCCCTGTGAAGGCAGCGACCAGATCACTGAACTCCACTCCGGATGAGGGAGTTTCTATCGGGAGAAACCATGAGAATGGGGGAAAAATAAAACAATGAGCAGAGCAGCACGTTTCATATCTAGTCCCGTCGACAATACACAGGCAAGGCCACGGTACTGCAGGATTTTCTCCCCAAATAAAACGTGATCACACGCTCAGCACACACAGAGGGTATTGCAAAGTCAGGCCAGACTTTAGCGTTAGTGGAGGAGAAAGGGACCCGGTAAAGTCACACAACATGAAGGTAGGTATAGATAGAGCCGGCAGTAGTAAGCGTTTACCCACAGTAGTGGTGTCTTTATCTGGCGTGCGCAAGTTTAAGGCAAGGGGTATGTATGGTGGTGCAGCAGTAGAGTTGCTACCTTACAGCACCGAAGGTCCATGTCCCAGGTTCGACCCCGACTACGGGTGCTGTCTGTACAGAGTTTGTACGTTATCCCCGTGGGTTTTCACCCACACGCCAAAGACCTACAGTTTAATTGGCTTGGTATAAATGTAAAATTGTCCCTAGCGTGTGTAGGATAGTGTTAGAGGGAGTTAGATGTGGCCCTTGTGGCTAAAGGGATCAGGGGGTATGGAGAGAAGGCAGGTACAGGATACCGAGTTGGATGATTAGCCATGACCATATTGAATGGCGGTGCAGGCTCGAAGGTCCGAATGGCCTACTCCTGCACCTCTCTTAGTGTGGGGATCGCAGGTCGGTGCGGACTCGGTGGGCCAAAGGGCCTGTTTCCGCGCTGCATCTCTTAAAAAAAAAACTAAGGTAAGAGATTTAGCAGGGTTTTAAGGAAGATTTTCCACCCACACAGTGGCTGGAGTTTGGAATGCGCTACCTGAGAGTGTGATGGAAACCAAGACTCAACATTTTGAAATACCTCACGGTTGCAGAGACCCGGGCTCAAGACTGATGAGGATGTTGCCAGAAGTTGAGAGTCTGAGCTAATTTTTTTTTTTACACAATGGTTGTGGGTGTACAGAATGAGTTGCCAGAAGAGATAGTTGAGGAAGGTTCTATGGCAACATTTAAGAAGCAATTAGACAGGTACATGGATAAGATGGTTTAAGAGGGATATGGGCCAAGCACAGGCAGGTGGGACTAGTGCAGATGGGGCATGCTAGTGATCGGCGTGGGCACAGTGGGCCGAAGGGGCCTGTGTTGGCGATGTGTAACTCTATGTCTCAGGTGCAGTCTGTGTGGAGTTTGCATGTTCACTCCTGTGATCTACTTTCACGCCACATCTCAAAGTCGTGCGGGCTTATGGGGTCATCGAGGCAGACAAGCGTGGAAGGCTTTTGTCGAAGGAGACATTGACCGCATCTTTCAAAGTTTTACAGCATAGTCTTACAGCACAGAAACAGGCCCTTCAGCCCAAATCATCCATGCTGATCAAGATATCCTAACTAAGCTTTGACCCTTGCGCCTCCAAGCCTTTACTATCCATGTACTCGTCAAAGTGTCTTTTAATTGTTGTTATAATATCTGCCTCGACGACCTCCTCGAACAGCACATTCCATACACCCACCACCCTCCGAGTGAAAGAGTTGCAACCTCAGGATCATATTAAATATTTCCCCTCTCACACGGTCACGGAGGCACATTTTTACACACACCGAGGGTGGTTGGTAGTTGACGCAGGGTCCATGGCAACACTTTGAAAGATATTTGGACAAATACAAGGATAAGAAAGGTTAAGAGGGAATATGAGCTAAAGGCGGGCAGATTGGGCCATCGTAGATTAGGCATCTTGGTCAGCATGTACAAGTTGGGCCAAAAGGCCCGCCTCCATGCTGTACAACTTTATGACTGCTGTCTATGGGAGCTTTTGTGCTCGAGTGCACAATTGTGTGTCTATTTTACCACAGGGATGGCATAACATCCGGATATCCTAGAGTCATAAATCGTTCATTTCAATGCAGGCTTGCCGTCAGCGTTAATGGAAGATAAACACAAAAAGCAGGAGGAACTCAACGGGACAGGATGCATCTCTGGAGAGAAGGAATGGGTGACGTTTCGTGTCGAGACCAGTCTGCTCAGGGAACAAACGGAAACGAGAGATATAGACGATGATGTAGAGAAATAAGGAACAATAAATGAAAGATATGCAAAAAACTAACGATGATAAAGGAAACGGGCCATTGTCAGCTGTTTGTAGGGTGAAAATGGGAAGCTAGTGCGACTTGGGTTGGGGAGGGATAGAGAGAGAGAGAGGGAATCCCAGGGCTACCTGAAGTGCGAGAAATCAATATTCATACCACTGGGCTGTAAGCTGCCCGAGCTGTATTCAAGTCACCCATTCCTTCTCTCCAGAGATGCTTTCTGTCGCGGTGAGTTACTCCAGTTTTTTGTGTCTATCTTCGGTTTAAACCAGCATCTGCAGCTCTTTCTTACACCACGACTTTGAAACTCGTATAATGACTAGGGCGGGGGAAGGGCGGTGAGAGAGGGTTGTAAGGGTTACTTAAAGTTAGAGAAATTAATATTCATTCCGCTGGGTTGTAAGCTGCCCGAGCAAAATATCACAATCATAATCACAATAATACTTTATTAGCCAAATATGTTTTGCAACATACGAGGAATTTCATTTGCCAAGTCAGTCATCCAAATAAAAAGCAACGGAACACACAAAATACATTTTAACATAAACATCCACCACAGTGACTCCTCCACATTCAAATCTCTTCCCTTCTTTGAGGTGCTGTTCCTCCAATTTGGCATTGGTCTCACTCTGACTAAAGCATTTTACCTCATGATAGAGAATACAAGTTACATCGAAGAAATGGTTATTAGTCAGGAGCTGGAAGGGAGAGAGGGAGTAGTTGCTGAGGATTGGTGGGTAGCAAACGTAACCCCTCTTTTTAAGAAGGGAGGGAGAGAGAAAACGGGGAATTACAGACCAGTTAGTCTAACATCGGTAGTGGGGAAACTGCTAGAGTCAGTTATTAAAGATGGGATAGCAGCACATTTGGAAAGTGGTGAAATCAATGGACAAAGTCAGCATGGATTTATGAAAGGTAAATCATGTCTGACGAATCTTGTGGAATTCTTCGAGGATGTAACTAGTAGCGTGGATAGGGGAGAACCAGTGGATGTGGTGTATCTGGATTTCCAGAAGGCTTTCGACAAGGTCCCACATAAGAGATTAGTATACAAACTTAAAGCATGGCATTGGGGGTTCAGTATTGATGTGGATTGAGAACTGGCTGGCAAACAGGAAGCAAAGAGTAGGAGTAAACGGGTCCTTTTCACAATGACAGGCAGTGACTAGTGGGGTACCGCAAGGCTCAGTGCTGGGACCCCAGCTATTTACAATATATATTAATGATCTGGATGAGGGAATTGAAGGCAATATCTCCAAGTTTGCGGATGACACAAAGCTGGGAGGTAGTGTTAGCTGTGAGGATGCTAGGAGACTGCAAGGTGACTTGGATAGGCTGGGTGAGTGGGCAAATGTTTGGCAGATGCAGTATAATGTGGATAAATGTGAGGTTATCCACTTTGGTGGCAAAAATAGGAAAGCAGAATATTATCTAAATGGTTGCCGATTAGGAAAAGGGGAGATGCAACGCGACCTGGGTGTCATGGTACACCAGTCATTGAAAGTAGGCATGCAGGTGCAGCAGGCAGTGAAGAAAGCAAATGGTATGTTAGCTTTCATAGCAAAAGGATTTGAGTATAGGAGCAGGGAGGTTCTACTTCAGTTGTATAGGCTCTTGGTGAGACCACACCTGGAGTATTGCGTACAGTTCTGATATCCAATTCTGAGGAAGGACATTATTGCCATAGAGGGAGTGCAGAGAAGGTTCACCACATTGATTCCTGGGATGTCAGGACTGTCTTATGAAGAAAGACTGGATAGACTTGGTTTATACTATCTAGAATTTAGGAGATTGAGAGGGGATCTTATAGAAACTTACAAAATTCTTAAGGGGTTGGACAGGCTAGATGCAGGAAGATTGTTCCCGATGTTGGGGAGGTCCAGGACAAGGGGTCACAGCTTAAGGATAAGGGGGAGATCCTTTAGGACCGAGATGAGAAGGACTTTTTTTCACACAGAGAGTGGTGGGTCTCTGGAACTCTCTGCCACAGAGGGTAGTTGAGGCCTGTTCATTGGCTATATTTAAGAGGGAGTTAGATGTGGCCCTTGTGGATAAGGGGATCAGAAGGTATGGAGAGAAGGCAGGTACGGGATACTGAGTTGGATGATCAGCCATGATCATATTGAATGGTGGTGCAGGTTCGAAGGGCCAAATGGCCTACTCCTGCACCTAATTTCTATGTTTCCATGTTTCTATGTTTCTATGAGGGGTTCATGAAAATCACTAGGGCAGTGGCACTGAGGTCTGGGTTGACATATTTCCATGTCCTATTGAACTTCAAATTATATTCCGAAAATTAATAGCAGAAGGGTCCCGACCCAAAACGTCACCCATCCTTTTTCTACAGAGATGCTGCCTGACCCACTGGGATACTCTAGCACTTTGTGTCTTTCAAATAATAGCTGGTGAGTTCGGTGGTGCACCGGTAGAGATTCCGCCTTAGAGTGCCAGAGAACCGAGTTCTAACCCCGACTACAGGTGCTGTCTGCATGGAGTTTGTCCGTTCTCCCTGTGCCCCACGTGGGTTTCCTCCCACACTCCAAAGACGTACAGGTCTGTAGGTTAATTGGCTTGTTTTAAATACAAATTGTCCCTAGTGTGTGTGTGTGTGTGTGTGTGTGTAGGATAGTGTTAATGTGCGGGGATCGCTGGTCGGTGCGGACTCGGTGGGCCGAAGGCCCCGTTTCCGCGCTGTATCTCTAAACTAAAACTATGTCACTTGAAGCATTAGATTGGACAACAGCGAACATAACTCTTCTAATCAAAGACAGAAAGCAGGAACCTACAGCCTAATTAGCATCAAACCTATAGAGGAAATATGTTGAGTTATTATTAAAGATATTATCAAGATAATTAGGCTGAGTCAACATGGTTTCATGGAAGGGAATATGTGTTTGACAGTCTTATTGGAGCTCTTTGAATAACAAACGGTTTTGCAGAACATAAGAGATCACGATAGGCAAAGTTTAAAAGACATGTGTGGGCAAACTTTTCTTACACAAAGGGTGGTGAGAGCCTGAAATGTGCTGCCAGGGGTGGTGGTGGAGGCAGATATGATAGTGATGTACAGAGGGATAGAGGGATATGGACCACGTCCAAGCAGACGAGGTTAGTTTAGGTTGTAATCAAGTTTGGCATGGACATTGTGGCCCAAAGGGTCTATTTCTATGTTTCTATGTATTGGGAGGAACTGCAGATGCTGGTTTACACCGAAGACCGACACAAAGCGCTGGAGTAACTCAGCGGGAGAGGCAGCATCTCTGGAGAGAAGAAATGGGTGACAATAGACAATAGGTGCAGGAGTAGGCCATACGACTTTTCAAGCCAGCACCGCCATTCAATGTGATCATGGCTGATCGTCCACAATCAGTACCCCGTTCAGGTCTTCTCCCCATATCCCCTGACTCCGCTATCTTCAAGAATCCTATCTAGCTCTTGTGTCGTGTCAAGACCCTGACATTTCGTGTCGAGACCCTTCGTCAGACTAAGAGTCGGGGGAGAGGGAGACATTGAGATGTAGAAGAGTAAGGTGCAAAAACACAGATCAAAGGGGACGATGATCCAAGGAAATGTAGAATGGTCCTTTGTTAGCTGACGGGAAGGTGACAACAAGGCATTCAATCAGTAAGGTGGACACAAAATGCTGGAGTAACTCTGCGGGTGAGGCAGCATCTCTGGAGATGACTGAAGAAGGGTCTCCATGTGAAACGTCGGCGAGTCTGAGGAAAGGTCTTGACCCGAATTGTCGCTCATTCCTTCTCTGAGTGAGCGATTGAGTGCGCTATGGGGCCTGTCCCACTTAAGCGATTTTTTCGGGGACAGCCGGAAAATAGGCTGTCGCCTCATGGTCGCGGAATGACGCCTGTTTTGTCGAGAGTCGTCTCCTCAAATGTCGTAACTTTTTTCTTGTCGCCGCTGGATTTTGAAATGTTCAAAACCTTTCGGCGACAGCGGGCTTGACGTTGCCCGTCTTCTCCTGTCGTAGGTTGTCGCCAGGATGACGTTGGTTGTCGCCGGGTGCTGACCGGTGAATTCCATTGGCGACTACCTACGTCAACAGGTACCGGCGACTGAAATGTCTTCTGTTGTCGCCGACAGGGTCGCAGCTTGTCGTATATTGTCGTGGGTGGACGTAGGTTGACTTTGGCTGTCGTAGGTCGCCGCCTGTGTGGTCGTAGGTGTCGTTGTGGGTTGTCGTAGGTGTGTTCGTAGGTGGACGTGCCAACTCGCGAGGAATTGTGTCACCGGTTGACGTAGATTGTCGTAGCTTAACACTGACTAGGTGGTAGCTTGTCGTAGTCATTGTCGTAGGCGGGGGTCCAGAGTAGCCGATTTTTTCAGCGTCCCGCTACGACAGTAACTGTCGCCGGCAGTCGCCTAAAAATCGGCTACGTGGGACAGGCCATTCCACAAATGGATTACAAGTTCGTGTGATAGGAGTAGAATTAGGCCATTCGGCCCATCAAGTCTACTCCGCCACTCAATCATAGCTGGCCTATCTCTCCCTCCTAACTCCTGCCTTCTCACCATAACTCCCGACACCCGTCGTACTAATCAAGAATCTAGCTATCTCTGCCTTAAAAGTATAAATTGACTTGGCCTCCACAGCCTTCTGTGGCAGATTCACCACCTTCTGACTAATGAGGGAAAACATGAAATTAGCATTTTAGTTTTGGTCATACGGTGTGGAAGCAGGCCTTGCAGCCCACCGAGTACATGCCCACTGCCAATCACCCCTACGCTAATTCTGTGTCCTACACACTAGGGGCTGTTTGCAGAAGCCAATTCATCTACAAACCTGCACATCTTTTATTGTGGGAGGAAACCGGAGGGCCTGAAAGAAACACATGCGGACACGGGTAGAACGTGCAAACTCCTTACAGACAGCAGCCACAGTCAGGATCAAAGCCGGGACTCTGGCACGGCAAGAGTTTAGTTCCGCTACCGCTCGATTGCCGCGCCAACTGTGCCACCCGAAATACAAACTTTAGGAGGATAAACTCCAAGTAAAGCATATTACGGAAAGGGTGGCAGATTGCGGAGCTCTCTGAGATGCCGAGGGATCCGTGTGTCTGCAGGCCTATTTTACAAAAGGTTAGTGTGGAAGTACTGCCAGGAATTAGAAAACCAAACAGCATGTCATTAACATTGCAACAGTGCCGCACAGGATCAGTCCCATCAACCCAGGATGTCGGTGTTGAACGATGCCAACAAATTTTATCCCTTCTGCCTGCATTCCTTGTATATGCCAACCTAAATGCCACTTATAATGCCACTACCAAGTCTGCTTGCACCTCCATCCCTGGCAGCACATTCTAGGCACCCATCACGCTCTGTGTGAATGACCTGCCCCAGTATATAGTCTTTACACTTGCTCCATGTAGTTTTAGTTTAGAGACACAGCGCGGAAACAGGCCCTTCGGCCCACCGAGTCCGCGCCGAGCAGCGATCCCCGCACGCTAACACTATCCTACACACACACACACGGGAGATTTTACAATTATACCAAGCCAATGGGCTCACAAACCTGCACGTCTTTGGAGTGCGGGAGGGAAACCGGAGCACCCGGAGATAACCCACCCAGGAGACGGGGAGAACCTGCAAACTCCGTACAGACAGCACCCGCAGTCAGAATCGAACCCGGGTCTCTGATGCACAAAGGCATCAGCTCCACCACTGCGTCACCTTAAAATTAATTGGCTCCCTCTTTGAAAGAATCTGCCTCAGCACAATGGGCCAGTTTAAGTGGAGGACCATTCTACGATTCTGTCAGAAGGTCCATGAAAATGGCAGCACGCAGAAGAAATCAGATATAAAAATTGAGTTCTACTTTCAGTCTTCTGAATCAGTAATTTAGTTTATTGTCATGTGCACCGAGGTACAGTTTAAAGCTTTCCGTTGCGCACTAACCATTCAGCAGAAAGACAATACATGATTACAATGGAACCATTTATGGTGTTCGGATACATGAGGGATAACGTTTAGTGCAAGTTAAAGCCAGCACTGTCCTACCTAGGATCATCCTACCACAACCAGAGAGCAGAGCTGAACTATAATTCATTATAAAATATATCAGTATGAAATTCTCGATATAACAATATTTTCCTTCCAAATGACCAAAGTTCAGTAACAATATACCACCGAGAAAGGCTTTATTTTAAGGTCAACTGGTGTGATATTCTGTACGCTTTAATGCGATATTAATATCTGGAACTAGTAACCAGCGATGATGGACGGATGATCAATAAATGTTTGTTTAAGCTCTCTTGGGTTGAAGATGCAGCTGATTTCAGATGTGATAGGACAAGGAATTGATGTCACTCTGATCCTCTGACAGCCTGTCAGTTCCTACCAGGGCACGACAGAAATTAATGCAAGGAGATAAAACAAGCAGAAGAAACTGGAGCAATGCAGTGTGTCTGAGGCTGGGTTTCAGCCACAGAGATTAGATGCAGGGAACAGGTTGCATTGTTTCCTTCGACTTGGGCAAGGATTGATAGCATGGGATAGTACGGGTTGGATTGATTAGTATGTGTGTCAGGGGTTATGGGGAGAAGGCAGGAGAACAGACAACAGGTGTAGGAGTAGGCCATTCGGCCCTTCAAGCCAGCACTGCCATTCACTGTGATCATGGATGATCATCCACAATCAGTGCCCTGCTCCTGCTTTCTCACCATATCCCTTGCCTCTGCTAGCTTTAAAGGGCCTGTCCTACCAGCATCCGACTCCAAGCGGTGAGCGCGATCAAACTAGAAGCGGGGGCCGCGCGGAGGTCAGGTGATCCCTGTACAGGGCAGTTCCCAACAGCATGCGCCTGCATGCGAAGAGCGTGACCAAACCGGCAGCAAGGGCCGCGCGGAGGTCGGGTGAGAGGCGCAACGCGGCGCAAAGTGAGGCGAACTTGGAGCAAAGTCTTAAAGGTAAGTTCGCCAGGGCAGAGAGGGGCACAGAGGCACCAACAGAGAGGGCCACGGAGCCACACACAGAGAGGGTCACGGAGGCATGACGTCGAGGCGGTGTGTAATGCGTCGAGGCGACTGCGAGCCAACAAGCCGTTGCCGCGCGGAATTTTTGAACATGGTCAGTTTTTCAAAGCCCCGTGCGATGTCGGGACGAACTCCGCACAATTCCGCACGGCTCCGGCGATCGAAGTGGGACCGGCCCCGCGACGCCGGACGGCTCAAGCGACCACGTTAGGTCGTGCTCATCGCATGGAGTTGCATGCTGGTGGGACAGGCCCTTAAGAGCTCTATCGAACTCTCTCATGAAAGCATCCAGAGAATCGGCCTCCACCGCCTTCTGAGGCAGAGAATTCCACAGATTCACAACTCTCTGGGAGGAAAAAGTTTTTCCTCAGTTCGGTTTCAGTTTAGTTTATTGTCATGTGTACCGAAGTATAGTGAAGCGATTTTGTGGTGTGTGTGCTAACCAGTTGCTCATCAGTTGCGGCTGTATAAAATGTCGATAAGACCACATTTGTTCACCCTGCTATGGGAAGGATGTTGTCAAGCTGGAATGGGGTTGAGGGGGAAAGATTGATGTGCCATGATTAAATGGCAGTGCAGACTTGATGGGCCGAATAGCCTCAATCTGCCAATGTGTTAACACAGTTACATCACGTATCACCACTTCAGCATAACTGGTGCACACGATTGATTCGCAGCAAATGCTACATTATTAAACAATTCTGCAACTTACAAAAGGTGACAAAAGTATAAAACACTCCGGAGATTTCCTTCAACACCATAACAAAGTGATTCATTAGGCTCAAATCCAAATGAAGCCGAGCTTGATCGGGCGAGCAGTGACATTTCGTCTTGATCTACGCTGATCCCAAATCGAATCTGAATTAAAGTGAATCATGTCTGTGAGATTTAAGGTTATTATTTCTGATTGCTGTGTGCATACATCATTATCAGGGCCAATGGTGTGTGGTGACTTGACAGAGCAGACCTTTCTTAACATTTAGGTCTGAAGCATCTCACCAAACACATTGGAAAGGAGTCGCAGGCAGCTGGAGGCTCGGGGGGGTAGGGAGCCGGAGTTGATGAAGCCGGTTATGGTGCTCGAGATGGTGGCCTGGTGCTCGTCAGTGGGCTCATGGTCCAGGGGTAAGTAGGAGGAGGTGTCCGAGAGTTAGCGCGTGGCCTCCGCTTTGTAGAGATCGACGCGCTAGACTACCACGGCACCTCCCTTGTCGGCGGGAGTCTGAAGAAGGGTCTCGACCCGAAACGTCGCCTATCGCCTTCGCTCCTTAGATGCTGCTGCACCCGCTGAGTTTCTCCAGCCTTTTGTGTACCCACATTGGAAAGGAGGGCAGGAAGATGAAAGTTTTGTCTTACTTTCGAGATGGAGCGCGGAAACAGGCCCTTTGGCCCACTAAGTCTGCAATGACCAGTGATCCTCGCACACTAACAATACCCTACACACACGCACAGGGCACAATATTTTTTTTTCACATATATACCAAGCCAATTAACCTCCAAACCTATATGTCTTTGGAGTGTGAGAGGAAACTAAAGATCTTGGAGAAAACCCGCGCGGGTCAAGGGGAGAACGTACAAGACCCGGTACAGATATCACTCGTTGTCAGGATCGAACCTGGGTCTCTGGCACTGTAAGCGGAGTGAGGCGGCAACTTTACCGCTTAGCCACTGTTCCGTGCCGGATTTGAGGGCAGGAAGATGAAACGATCATAGAAATGTTATAACACACGTAAGGGTGGCGTAGCAGTAGAGCTACTACCTTTCAGCGGCAGAGACCCGGGTTCGATCCTGACTACGGGTGCGTGTATGTACACACCAGGCTTTGTCCTGTCCGTCCGTCCCCCCCCCCCCCCCCCCCCCTCCTCCACCACCACTACAATCAGTGTGCAGAATCAGTCTGAAGAGTCCGAATAAGGGTCACGACCTGAAACATCACCGATTACTTCTCTCCAGAAATGCTGCCGGTCCAGACGAGTTACTCCAGCCTTTTGTGTCTACCCCGAAGAATCACCTATCACCTCCGCCCCATGTCTTCCAGAGCTGTTGCCTGACTTAGAAACATAGAAAATAGGTGCAGGAGTAGGCCATTCAGCCCTTCGAGCCAGCACCACCATTCAATATAATCATGGCTGATCAACTCAGTATCCTGTACCTGCCTTCTCTCCATACCCCCTGATCCCTTTAGCCACAAGGGCCACATCTAACTCCCTCTGAAATATAGCCAATGAACTGGCCTCAACTACTTTCTGTGGCAGAGAATTCCACAGATTCACCACCCTCTGTGTGAAGTTTTTTTTCTCATCTCGGTCCTAAAAGACTTCCTCCTTATACTTAAACTGTGACCCCTTGTTCTGGACTTCCCCAACATCGGGAACAATCTTCTTGCATCGAGCCTGTCCAACCCCTTAAGAATTTTGTAAGCTTCTATAAGATTCCCCCCTCAAACTTCTAAATTCCAGCGAGTACAAGCAGAGTCTATCCAGTCTTTCTTTATATGAAAGTCCTGCCATCCCAGGAATCAATCTGGTGAACCTTCTCTGTACTCCCTCTATGGCAAGCATGTCTTTCCTCAGATTAGGAGACCAAAACTGTACGCACTACTCCAGGTGTTGTCTCACCAAGGCCCTGTACAACTGCAGTAGAACCTCCCTGCTCCTATACTCAAATCCTTTTGCGATCAATGCTAACATACTATTCGCTTTCTTTACTGCCTGCTGCACCTGCTTGCCTACTTTCAATGACTGGTGTACCATGACGCCCAGGTCTCGTTGCATCTCCCCTTTTCCTAATCGGCCACCATTCAGATAATAGTCTACTTTCCTGTTTTTGACACCAAAGTGGATAACCTCACATTTATCCACATTATACTGCATCTGCCATGCATTTGCCCACTTGCCCAACCTATCCAAGTCTCCTTGCAGCTTCCTAGCATCCTCCTCACAGCTAACACTGCCCCCCCAGCTTCGTGTCATCCGCAAACTTGAAGATGTTGCATTCAATTCAGTTGTCCAAATCATTAATATATATTGTAAATAGCTGGGGTCCCAGCACTGAGCCTTGCGGTACCCCACTAGTCACTGCCTGCCATTCTGAAAAGGACTCATTTACTCCTACTCTTTGCTTCCTGTCTGCCAGCCAATTCTCTATCTACATCAATACTGAACCGCCAATACCGTGCGCTTTAAGTTTGCATACTAATCTCTTATGTGGGACCTTGTCGAAAGCCTTCAGAAAGTCCAAATATAACACATCCACTGGTTCTCCCTTACCCACTCTACTAGTTACATCCTAGAAAAATTCTGTAAGATTCGTCAAAAATGATTTACCTTTCATAAATCCATGCTGAATTTGTCCAATGATTTCACCACTTTCCAAATGTGCTGCTATCCCATCTTTAATAACTGACTCTAACATTTTCCCCATTACCGATGTTAAACTAACCGGTCTGTAATTCCCCGTTTTCTCTCTCCCTCCCTTTTTAAAAAGTGGGGTTACATTAGCTACCCTCCAATCCTCGGGAATCTATGGAGTTTTGAAAACTACTCCAGAATCTAAAGAGTTTTGAAAAATTATCACTAATGCATCCACTATTTCTGGGGCTACTTCCTTAAGCACTCTGGGATGCAGCCTATCTGGCCCTGGGGATTTATTGGCCTTTAATCCATTCAATTTACCTAACTTCTGAGTTACTCCAGCACTTTGTGTCTATCTCAGAAGATTCCCCTGTCATGTTATCTCTTTAGAAACCAAAATGAAGCAAGCTGGCATAATATACTCCTACTTCTAGTGAGTTGAGTTTATTGTCATGTATACCGAGGTGCAGTGAAAAGCTTTTGTCGTGTGCTAACCAGTCAGCGGAAAGACAATACATGACTTCAGTCGAGCCGTCCACAGTGTACAGATACATGATAAAAGGAATAACGTTTAGCGCAAGGTAAAGCCAGAATAGTCTGATCAAAGGGAGTCCGAGGGTGTCCTATGATGTCGATAGCAGCATTTTAGTTGTGGTGACATTGTTCATTGATAATTGGAGCACAGGACATCAGCTGCAAGGTACATTGGTATGGGGGGGAATGGGCATCACATAACCAGTCAAGTGATGTAGCAAGCTCTAGACTCCAGCAAAATACAGGCGCACAACATGAGAGACAATAGGAAATAACTCACCCAATGACCAGACTTTTTATACAAATATTAAGATACATCTTCACAGACCATCACACAAACCAACCTCCCTTCCCATTGACTCCATTTATACCTCACGCTGCCTCGGCAAGGCCCAGCAGCATCATCAAGGACGAGTCGCACCCTGGCCGCTCCCTCTTCTCCCACCAGGCAAAAGGTACGGAAGTGTGAAAACGCACACCTCCAGATTCAGGGATAGTTTCCTCCCAGCTGTTATCAGGCAACTAAACCATGCTACCACCGACTAGAGAGCAGTGCTGAACTACTATCCCCCTCATCGGTGACCCTCGGACTATCCCTGATTGGACTTTGCTGGCTTTGCCTTGCACTAAACGTTTTTCCCTGGTTATCCATCTACACACTGTAAATGACTCGATTGTAATCATGTATGGTCCTTCCACTGACTGGATAGCACGCCACCGAAGCTCTTCACTCTACCTTGGCACACGTGACAACAAACCAAACTCAACTGTTAGATATATTAGAGCCAGCGTTGACGGCAGTGTGATTTATTCTTCAATAAAAGTGAAATCAGATCATCCTGCAACTAACAAAATGAGCGATCAAATTTCTCTAACCACTTGCTCTTCGCTGACACAAGACATTCCCTTCGTTATTTTAAAAGTCTCCACTCAGTAATCCCTCGAGCAAATCCTATTTGGTCTTTTGAAATGAGATTTCCTAAAATACTTGCTGGAGATAGAAAAACTATTATTCCAGAGCAATTGAAATTTAACTTAGCATGGTACATTTTCCTTTCTATCGGAGTAGGCAAATGGACACTTGTAATTCTATCAGCTTTTAAATTCCACGCAGTTGAGATCAGGATGCATCACAGCCTGGTTGGGGAATAGCTCCATCCAAGGCCGCAAGAAATTGCAGCGAATTGTTGAGGCAGCCCAGACCATCACACAAACCAACCTCCCTTCCATTGACACCTCACTCTGCTTCGGCAGGGCCAGCAGCACAATGAAGGACGAGTCGCACCCTGGCCACTCCCTCTTCTCTCCTCTCCCATCGGGCAAGAAGCGCAGAAGTGAGAATACGCACACCTCCAGATTCAGGGACAGTTTCTTCCCAGCTGTTATCAGGCAACTGAACCATCCTACCAACAACCAGAGAGCAGTGGTAAACTACCACCTACCTCATTGGTGACCCTCGGACAACCTTTGATTGGACCTTATTGGCTTTACCTTGCACTAAAGGTTATTCCCTTAACATGTATCTACACACTATAAATGTATTGTAGTGGTGATTGTAATCACGTTACAGATTATTGTAATCAAGTTACAGAAGTCATCGGGTCGTCAGTCATTTAGACTTTTTTTGTTTTCTTTAGTATGTCTAATGTATGTGTAAATGTCTCTCAGTATGTTTGTATGTGGGGATGATGGGGAGGGGGGGGGGGGGGGGGAGAGAAACAGTTTTCAGTCACTTAACTCGGCAGAGATGCAACTTTTCTCCAAGTTGCATTTTCACCCTCCCTCGCCTAACAACTTGGATTGGTGCGGCCTTTCCCGGAGACGGCCCAGAGCTGCAGCAGCGGGCACGGCATGGACTTCCACCGTGGAGCCAAAAGAAAGGCTCCTACCACCGGCCCTCTGGCTTTAACATCATGAAGCCGCAGTCTGCGGAGCTTCCAGCAGTAGCTGTGCAGCGGACTTTACCATCCCGGTGCCAGGGATCCCTTGCCGGGGATCGCCGGGGATCGCCGGAGAAGAGCTCCGACCGCTGGCCTGCCTGAGGCCTATAACATCGAGAAGCCATTTTCTCCGATAAGAAAATGGCCGATTCGGGCACTCCAAGAATGTGTTACATCCGTCCCGACGTCGGAGCTTCAATCATCCTGACGAGAGGGCGTGTACATCGGGCCGTTCGTAGCGGCGACAAAGGAGGGTCAAGGCCCCAAACACGGGTGAACAAAAGGAGGAAGACTGATTAAACTTTATTGCCTTCTATCACAGTGATCACTGTGGTGGATGTGTATATTAAGTTCTATCGTTCATTTAATAGTGTTTGTGTTATTTTAATTGTATTACTTCATGGTAACTCAAATATCACTGTACCTTAATTGGTGCATGTGACGATGAATGTAAATTTGAATTTGAATGTTGACTTTCCGCTGACTGGTTTGGACGCAACAAATCCTTTTCACTGCACCTCGGTACACACGACACTAAACTAACCTGATCCGTGATTCATTGCATTGAAGACATGTTATCAATGGGCAGGTTGCCCAGGAGATTGACGATAATATCTCCTAAATTGGCCAGTTTAAACCAGGAGGAACATTTGTTAAGTTGCTTCTTTCCTGACGAGACAGAAGGATGATTTAGTTGTACAAAGTGTACGGAATCATAAGAGTTTAAAATAGAGAGAAACATAGACATAGAAAAGTACGACTCAGGACTAGGGCCTATGGCCCACAATGTCCGTGCCGAACTCGATCTCAATATAAACTAATTTCCGGAAGACACAAAATGCTGGAGTAACTCAGCGAGACCGGCAGCATCTCTGGAGAGAAGGAATAGGTGACGTCGCAGGTTTAGACACGCCATTCATTCCTTCTCTCCAGAGATGCTACCTGTCCCGCTGAGTTACTCCAGCATTTTGTGTCTACCTTCGATTTAAACCAGCATCTGCAGATCCTTCCAAAAACGAATCCCCGTTGCCTGCATACTAGTTTAGTTTAGTGTCACTTGTACCAAGGTACAGTGAAAAGCTTTTGTTGGGTGCTAACCAGTCAGCGGAAAGACAGTACATGATTCCAATCGTGCCATCCTCAGAGTACAGATAGTTCATAAGTGATAGGAGTCGAATTAGGCCATTCGGCCCATCAAGTCTACTCCGCCATTCAATCAATGACTGATCTATCTTTCCCTCACAACCCCATTCTCCTGCCTTCCCTCCATAACCTCTGGCAGCTGTATTAATCAAGAATTTCTCAATCTCCGTTTAAAAAAATATCCATTGACTTGGCCTCCACAGCCATCACCGGCTTTGACCCCCCCACTGGTGTGGGTCCTTGATGATTTTGGCTGGCTTTTTGAGGCAGCGACTACGAGAGATCCCTTCCCCCAGACGTTATCACACACACCTTCAAAATATGGACAATTTGTTGCAACCAATTAACTTTGCAACCTACCTGTCTGGGGGAAACTGTAGGAGAGGAAAATGCTGGAGTAACTCAGCGGGACAGGCAGCATCTCTGGAGAGAAGGGATGGAGAAAGAAGAGAGAGTGAAACCCATTCCTTCTCTCCAGAGATACTGCCTGTCCCGCTGAGTTACTCCAGCATTTTGTGTCCATCTTCGGCTTAAACCAGCATCTTTGGTTTAAACCTTCCTTCTGAAGGCGTCATACACATGTATCCATGTGTGTATGGACTTCATCTATGCTTGTATGAAGGCTTCATACACACAAGGTAACAGGGAGAACATACAAACCCTATACCCTACATAGAGAGCACCAGAGGTTAGGATTAGGCATGAGGGCGGAGTCCTACTAACTTCGCCACTGTGCTGTCACCCAGGTCAGGTCGGGTAAACCACACTTGGGTATCAGGGCTTGTGTGGTGAAGGCAGGAGAATGGGGTTGAATGGAAAGAAAGGATCGGCCATGATTGAATGGCGGAGTGAACGCAATGGGTCAAATGGCCCAATTCTGCTCCTAGAACATTTGAACATGACCTATCTGATGAACACTGCATTTGCAGTGTCAACTTGTTATCACCGAGGTTTGGGAGATCTGGAGAAGATCTTCAGCACTTTCTCAGGTCTGGACTTCTCCCTCCCTTCAAGATTCCATTCCCTGCATACCCAATTAGCTCGAGATGAGGGGGTGGTGCAGTGGCGTGGTGGTCGAGTTGCTGCCTTGCAGCGCCAGAGACCGAGTTCGATCCCGACTACGGGTGCTTCCCTGCACGGAGCTTATACGTTCTCCCTGTGGGGTTTCTCCGAGATCTTCAGTTTCCTCCCCACACTCCAAAGACGTGCAGGTTAATTGGCTTGGTATAAGTGTAAAATTGTCCCTACTGTGTGCAGGAGAGTGTCAGTATGCGGGGATTGCTGGTCGGTGCGGAGGTCACCTCAGCTCTCAACACCTAGAAGGAATGATCTTATCCTGTTAGATTCAGTGACCATCAGCATGCACCTTCACATCAAGGAGAAAAGACAAGCAATTGCCTGCCCTGCTGTCTCCTCTCAAGGACATTGGCTGTATCTCAGGGCCAAACCACTCCCTTTAACAACTCGAAGGTAGATAAAATTGCTGGAGAAACTCAGCGGGTGAGGCAGCAGCTCTGGAGGAAGGAATAGGCGACAAATTTTGGGTCGAGACCCTTCTTCAGACTCTAACAACTCGGTACTTTCACCATCAGGGAGATATTGCACTCCAGACATTTGGAATCATCATAGATCCCAAGAAGGATTTTCTAGTGCAGGATGCCAAAGGATAGTTTAGGTTATGTAGGAAGGAACCGCAGATGCTGGTTTGAACCAAACATAGACACAAAAAGCTGGAGTAACTCAGCAGGTCAGACAACATTGGGCGGCACGGTGACGCAGCGGTAGAGTTGCCGCCTTACAGCGCTTGCAGCGTCGGAGACCCGGGTTCGATCCCGACAACGCATGCTGTCTGCAGGGCGTTTGTACATTCTCCCCGTGACCTGCATGGGTTTTCCCCGAGATCTTCGGTTTCCTCCCACACTCCAAAGACGTACAGGTCTGTAGGTTAATTAGCTGGGTGTGTGTGTGTATAAATTGTCCCTCGTGTGTGTAGGATAGTGTTAATGTGCGGGGATTACTGGTTGGCGCAGACTCGGTGGGCCGAAGGGCCCGTTTCCATGCTGTATCTCTAAACTTAACATCTCTGGAGAAAAGGATTTGGTGACCTTTCAGGTCGGAGTCTGAAGAAGGGTCTCAATAGACAATAGGTGCAGGAGTAGGCCATACGGCCCTTCAAGCCTGCACCACCATTCAATGTGATCATGTCTGATCATCCCCAATCAGTACCCCGTTCCTGCCTTCTCCCCATATCCCCCGACTCCGCTATCTTCAAGAGCCCTATCTCGCCCTCGCTTTAAAGTTTCCAGAGAACCGGCCTCCACTGCAGAAATTCCAGACTCACAACTATGTGGGAAAAAGTGATTCCTCATCTCTGTTTTAAAAGGCTTACCCCTTATTCTTAAACTGTGGCCCCTGGTTCTGGACTCCCCCAACATCGGGAACATGTTTCCTGCCTCTAGCTTGTCCAAACCCTTAATAATCTTATATGTTTCAGTAAGATCTCCTCTCATCCTTCTAAACTCCAGAGTGTACAAGCCCTGCTGCTGCATTCTCTCAGCATATGACAGTCCCGCCATCCCGGGAATTAACCTTGTCAACCTACGCTGCACTCCCTCAATAGCAAGAAAGTCCTTCCTCAAAATAGGGAACAAAACTGCACACAATACTCCAGGTGTGGTCTCACTAGGGCCCTGTACAACTGCAGAAGGACCTCTTTGCTCCTATACTCAACTCCTCTTGTTATGAAGGCCAACATGCCATTCGCTTTCTTCGCTGCCTGCTATACCTGCATGCTGACTTTCATTGACTGATGAACAAAGACCCCCAGATCGCGTTGTACTTCCCCTTTTCCCAACTTGACACTATTTACATCATAATCTTCCTTCTTGTTTTTGCTACCAAAGTGGATAACCTCACTTTTGTCCACATTAAACTGCATCTGCCATGCATCTGCCCACTCACCCAACCTATCCAAGTCACCCTGCATTCTCATAGCATCCTCCTCACACAGTTCACACTGCCACCCAGATATGCGTCATCGGAAAATTTGTTAATGTTACTTGTAACATGTAAGTACCGAACTGAACTGAAGTAACGAACGTCTCAAACTGAAATGTCTTTCCGTCAGAGTTGTCGTCATACTCCAGGTCTTTGTGCTATTACCAACCTAGTCTAGTCGTCCTCTCCAAGCTGTGATAGATATTCAACATCATGGCTCAAAAGGCTTGTTACTGACCTCATTTTACCAGCACAGCAACAGAACTTACCGAGGTTCAAAAGGAATTACGGATTAAGATAAGTATCTGATCAGTGTCCCTTGCCCATACCTTAACGTTATCAACAGAAACAATACTCAACTCGATGACGGTAAGATTACGACCCAAGAACTGATAAAAAGAACTATAAATTCCACAGTAACCTTATCAAGATTGTGGTTAGCAAGAGAAACCATAACGCCCACGTTAGACTCAATCAAGGGTTGCACAAAAGGCTGGAGAAACTCAGCAGGTGCAGCAGCATCTAAGGAGCGAAGGAGATAGGCGGCGTTTCGGGTCGAGACCCTTCTTCAGACCGGTTAGGGATCAGGGAAACGAGAGATATAGACGGTGATGTGGAGAGATAAAGAACAAGGAATGAAAGATACGCAAAAAAGTATCGATGATAAAGGAAACAGCCATTGTAAGCTGTTTGTAGTGTGAAAATGAGAAGCTAGTGCGACTTGGGTGGGGGAGAGATAGAGAGAGAGAGAGAGAGAGAGAGGGAATGCCAGGGCCCGAGGGCTGAGGGAGAGGTGGGAAGGGGAGGAGACTTAATCACGCCATCCACGTGAACTGGTTCATGGAGTTGCAAATCATCTGGGAAGGAACAGCAGATGCTGGTTTACACCGAAGATAGACAGGAAATGCTGAAGTTACTCAGATGGACAGGCAGCATCTCTGGAGAGAAGGAATGGGTGACGTTTCAGTGGAGAGGGAGACAGAGCTTCCAACCCCAGCAGTAATAATATCGTCTTCTCCAACTTC
Organism: Raja brachyura; assembly: GCA_963514005.1. The sequence goes on from CAUPSL010000965.1 coordinate 103,847, forward strand.
AAGTAGCACCCTTGTTTTCCCTCTGATTCCATCCCTCCTCTAGCCTAGTTCTCCGACTAGTTTCACTGTCCTCCTGATTAAACTCTACTAATTGTACGCCTCGTTGTCACCTTCCCCTCAACTAACATTGCTCCATTCTATATTTTTCTTGAACTACATCCCCTTTGATCTCTCATTTTCACACCATGCCCTTCCATATCTCTGTGTCTCCCTCTCCCAACTCTCATTCTGAAGAAGGGTCTCGACCTGAAACGTCATCCATTCCTTCTCTCCAGAGATGCTGCCTGTCCCGCTGAGCTACTCCAGCATTGTGTGTCTATCTTTAGTTGCAAATCATCACATAAGGGTGATGTCAACTCAGAGAAAAGCAATGTAAATGTTAGAAGACAATGAGGGTGGTGGGCGATTACTGAGAAAACGCACAGAATCCACTCAGCCTCTGTCTTGTATGTATATGTGCATGTGCATAAGTATATACACACACATATACACACACACACACACACACATATACACACACACGTATATATATACACACACGTATATATACACACATACATACACACGTATATATACACACATATATACACACACGCACATACACACACGCACATACACACACGCACATACACACACGCACATACACACACGCACATACACACACGCACATACACACACGCACATACACACACACACATACACACACACACATACACATACACACGCACATATACACAGACGTATATACACACACACATGTATATATATACACACACACGTATATGCACACACACGTATATATACACACACAGACACGTATATATATACACACACACACACACGTATATGGACACACTGATCTGTTCTGTATTTATTTATGCCTACAATATTTTGTTGTGCTGAAGCAAAGCAAGAATTTCATTGTCCTATCTGGGGCACATGACAATAAATTCTCTAGAATCTTGAATCTCTTCAATGGATGACATCCGTCTGCAACTCAATGTTATGTTTTTCTAGTATTGTAAGCAATGTACTGGTGTTTTGTAAATCCTTCGTTAATTATAACCTCTGCAGAAGTCACTCCATCCCTCCTCTATCCTAGTTCTCCAACTAGTTTCACTGTCCTCCTGATTAAACTCTACTAATTGTACACCTCGTTGTCACCTTCCCCTCAACTAACAATGCTCCATTCTATATTTTTCTTGAACTACATCCCCTTTGATCCCCTCCAGTCTGAAGAAGGGTCTCGACCCGAAACGTCGCCTATCTCCTTCGCTGCTTAGATGCTGCTGCACCCGCTGAGTTTCTCCAGCTTTTTGTGTAACTCCCCTTTGATCTCTCATTTTCACACCATGCCCTTCCATATCTCTGTGTCTCCCTCTCCCAACTCTCATTCTGAGGAAGGGTCTCGACCTGAAACGTCATCCATTCCTTCTCTCCAGAGATGCTGCCTGTCCCGCTGAGCTACTCCAGCATTGTGTGTCTATCTTTAGTTGCAAATCATCACATAAGGATGTTGTCAACTCAGAGAAAAGCAATGTAAATGTTAGAAGACAATGAGGGTGGTGGGCGATTACTGAGAAAACGCACAGAATCCACTCAGCCTCTGTCTTGTATGTATATGTGTGTATATGTGTATGTGTATGTGCATGTGCATATGTATATACACACACATATACACACGCACGTATATATATATATACACATACATACACACGTATATATACATACACACACGTATATATACACACATACATACACACACGTATATATATACACACATACGTATATATATACACATACATACACAGTATATATACACACACGTATATATATACACACACATATACATACACACACATGTATATATACATACACGCGTGTATATATATACACGCGTGTATATATACACACAGACACGTATACACACACACGTATATACACACACGTATATATATATATATACACACATACACACACATATATATACACACACACACACAGGTATGGACACACTGATCTGTTCTGTATTTATTTATGCCTACAATATTTTGTTGTGCTGAAGCAAAGCAAGAATTTCATTGTCCTATCTGGGGCATATGACAATAAACTCTCTAGAATCTTGAATCTCTTCAATGGATGACATCCGTCTGCAACTCAATGTTATGTTTTTCTAGTATTGTAAGCAATGTACTGGTGTTTTGTAAATCCTTCGTTAATTATAACCTCTGCAGAAATCGCTCGTCAGAATTAAACAGTTCTCAAGAGAGCCGAGCATGTTTCATTGTCATATGTACCAAAATGGAACAATGAACAGGCTTCATTTATAAACATACTTGTGTTTAAACGGTTCAGTTCTCTGGAAGTCTTTCCACCTTGGTTGGGGAGAGGGGAGGGGGGGCTAACACTGCTCAAAATAGTGATAATGGGGGGGGGGGGGGAGAAGGGGGAAGGGTGTCAAGGGTTATGGGGAGGAGAAGGCAAGCGAGTGGGGTTGAGAGGGAATGATAGATCAGACATGATTGATTGGCAGAGTAGACTTGATGTGCCGAATGGCTTAATTCTGTTTCTGTCACATGGAGATGTGGTGGGAGAAGATTTAATAGGACGATGAGGAGTAACATTTTTCACAAAAAAGTGTGGTGGATGCATGGAGCGAGCAGCCACAGCTGGTAGTTGAAGCTGGTATTATCACCGGGTTTAAGAATCATTTGGACAGGTACGTGGATAGGACCGGTTAGGAGAGATATGTGCTAAATGAAGGCAGGTGGGACTAGCGTAGATAGGAAATGTTGGCCAGTGTGGGCAAGTCGGGCTGAAGGGCCTGTTTCACACCTATGGCAGCTAAACCCATTCAGAAAAGAGATTTAGCTCATGAAATAAATCTTTAAAATATAGGTGAATACAGTTGTTCAGTTCAGTTTACATAGAAAATAGGTGCAGGAGGAGGCCATTCAGCCCTTCGTGTCAGCACCGCCATTCATTGTGATCATGGCTGATCAAGTTTAGTTTATTGTCACGTGTACCAAGGTACCGCAAAAAGCTTTTGTTGCGTGCTAACGGAAAGACAATACACAATTACACTCAAGCCATTTACAGCGTATGGATACATGATAAAGGAATAACATTTAGTGCGAGGTCAAGCCAGTAAAGTCCGATCAAAGATATAAAGTGTTAAAAAAGGAACTGCAGATGCTGGAGAATCAAGGGTTACACAAAACCCTTGTGTAACCTCCGATCAAAGATAGTCTTAGCATCACCAATGAGGTAGATACTAGCTCCTGACCCGATTGTGGTGCATCCTGACGTGATATCGCCAGCAGTCTCGAGAATGTCTTGCCACTGGATCCAGATAGGCCGGGACCAGAGAGTGAGGCTGACGACTTGCGCAACTCTCCCTCACTTTAGTCCAAGTCGAGCGCAAGTCATGACTTCCGGACCCGTACCGCCCAACTGGGTGAAGCACGATCACCACAGGAGCACGTGCAGCTGAGAAGAGGTGCATCGCAGAAACTCAGAGGAAAAGCACCGCGCGCAAGGCTCGAGAAACTTCAACATCTACTGCAGCACCCACCCAAATGTGTCCCATATACGGTCGAGCCTTTCCGGGCCCAGATCGGTCTCACCAGTCACCTCCAGACCCACAAACAAAAATAAAAACACTGGAGTCATGGTCGTCTTCGACTACGTAGGACGTTAGTGTTGTGTTGAACAGATAGTAGTTCAGGACAGCTCTCTAATTGAGGTAGAATGGTTCAGTTGCCGGATAACAGCTGGGAAGAAACTGCCTCTGAATCTGGAGGTGTGCGTTGTCACAATTTTTGCCTGCCTGATGGGAGCGGGGAGAAGAGGGAGTGGCCAGGATGCGACTCATCCTTGATTATGCTGCTGGCTTGCTGAGGCGGCGCGAGTTGTAAATGGAGTCAATGGTAGGGAGGTCGGTTTGTGGGATGGTCTGGGCTGGGTCCACAATTCGCTGCACTCTCCCTAAAGAAGAGTGAGGGAAGGGGTGGATTTTTATTCCAGACAGGGTTCAACATGTTGAATGAAACTTGGTACCCCAGAGGCTGTACGCTCAATATCGCCACAACACCTGAACACCAACAAGGCAGGGGAACAACGAAATCCAGGTCCATCTGCACTAAATAGTGTGTCAGCTGCTCTACATCGGTGAGACCAAGCCTAGGCTCGGCGATTGCTTCGCCCAACACCTCCGCTCAGTTCGCAATAACCAACCTGATCTCCCGGTGGCTCAGCACTTCAACTCCCCCTCCCATTCCGAATCTGACCTTTCTGCCCTGGGCCTCCTCCATGGCCACAGTGAGGACCACTGCAAATTGGAGGAGCAGCACCTCATATTTCGCTCGGGTAGATTACACCTCAACGGCATGAACATTGACCTCCAATTTCAGGTAGTCCTTGCTTTCTCCCTCCTTCCCAGCCCTCCCACAGCTTACTGTCTCCGCTTCTTCCTTTATTTTTCCCCACTCCCGTCCCCCACATCAGTCTGAAGAAGGGTCTCGACCCGAAATGTCGCCTATTCCTTCCTTCCATAGATTCTGCCTCACCTGCTGAGTTTCCCCAGCATTTTTGTCTACATTATGCTTCAATGAATGATTCACTGGTCTTTTTGTTTAGAAAGCCCTTAACAGGCTCGCCCCCAACTACATCAAAAGTCCGCTTTCCCACCACACCACGTCCAGGTCTCTCAGATCGGCCGACTTGGGGTTAGAAACATACATAGAAAATAGGTGCAGGAGGAGGCCATTCAGCCCTTCGAGCCAGCACCACCATTCAATATGATCATGGCTGATCGTCCCCAATCAGTAACCCGTGCCTGCCTTCTCCCCATATCATATAACAAACCATATAACAATTACATCACGGAAACAGGCCATCTCGGCCCTTCAAGTCCGTGCCGAACAACTTTTTTCCCTTAGTCCCACCTGCCTGCACTCATACCATAACCCTCCATACCCTTCTCATCCATATGCCTATCCAATTTATTTTTAAATGATACCAACGAACCTGCCGCCACCACTTCCACTGGAAGCTCATTCCACACCGCTACCACTCTCTGAGTAAAGAAGTTCCCCCTCATGTTACCCCTAAACCTCTGTCCCTTAATTCTAAAGTCATGTCCTCTTGTTTGAATCTTCCCTATTCTCAAAGGGAAAAGCTTGTCCACATTAACTCTGTCTATCCGTCTCATCAATTTAAAGACCTCTATCAAGTCACCCCTTAACCTTCTGCGCTCCAGAGAATAAAGACCTAACTTATTCAACCCATCTCTGTAACTTAGCTGTTGAAACCCAGGCAACATTCTAGTAAATCTCCTCTGTACCCTCTCTATTTTGTTGACATCCTTCCTATAATTGGGCGACCAAAAGTGTACACCATACTCCAGATTTGGTCTCACCAACGCCTTGTACAATTTTAACATTACATCCCAGCTTCTATACTCAATGCTCTGATTTATAAAGGCTAGCATACCAAAAGCTTTCTTTACCACCCTATCTATATGAGATTCTACCTTCAAGGAACTATGCACGGTTATTCCCAGATCCCTCTGTTCAACTGTATTCTTCAATTCCCTACCGTTTACCATGTACGTCCTATTTTGATTTGTCCTGCCAAGGTGTAGCACCTCACATTTATCAGCATTAAACTCCATCTGCCATCTTTCAGCCCATTTTTCCAACTGGCCTAAATCACTCTGTAGACTTTGGAAATCCTCTTCATTATCCACAACACCCCCTATCTTGGTATCATCTGCATACTTACTAATCCAATTTACCACCCCTTCATCCAGATCATTGATGTACATGACAAACAACAAAGGACCCAACACAGATCCCTGAGGCACCCCACTAGTCACCTGCCTCCAACCCGACAAACAGCCATCCACCATTACCCTCTGGCTTCTCCCATTCAGCCACTGTTGAATCCATCTTGCTATTCCTGCATTTATACCCAACAGTTGAACCTTCTTAACCAACCTTCCATGAGGAACCTTGTCAAAGGCCTTACTGAAGTCCATATAGACAACATCCACTGCTTTACCCTCGTCAATTTCCCTAGTAACCTCTTCAAAAAATTCAAGAAGATTAGTCAAACATGACCTTCCAGGCATAAATCCATGTTGACTGTTCCTAATTAGACCCTCTTTATCCAGATACTTATATATATTATCTCTAAGTATCTTTTCCATTAATTTGCCCACCACTGAAGTCAAACTAACCGGTCTATAATTGCTAGGTTTACTTTTAGAACCCTTTTTAAACAATGGAACAACATGCGCAGTACGCCAATCCTCGGGGACTATTCCAGTTTCTAATGACATTTGAAATATTTCTGTCATAGCCCCGGCTATTTCTACACTAACTTCCCTCAATGTCCTAGGGAATATCCTGTCAGGACCTGGAGACTTATCCACTTTTATATTTTTCAAAAGTGCCAGTACTTCTTTTACTTTGAAACTCATAGTATCCATAGCTACTCTACTAGTTTCCCTTACCTCACATAATTCAATATCCTTCTCCTTGGTGAATACCGAAGAAAAGAAATTGTTCAATATCTCCCCCATCTCTTTTGGCTCTGCAGATAGCTGTCCACTCGGTCTCTCCAATGGACCAATTTTATCCCTTGTTATCCTTTTGCTATTAATATAGCTGTAGAAACCCTTTGGATTTACTTTCACCTTACTTGCCAAAGCAACCTCATATCTTCTTTTAGCTTTTCTAATTTCTTTCTTTAGATTCTTTTTACATTCCTTATACTCCTCAAGCACATCATTTACTTCATGCTGCCTATAATTATTGTAGATCTCCCTCTTTTTCCGAACAAGATGTCCAATTTCCCTTGAAAACCAGGGCTCTTTCCAATTTTTACTGGTTCCTTTCAACCGAACAGGAACATAAAGATTTTGTACTCTTAAAATTTCCCCTTTAAATGTCCTCCATTTCTCCTCTACATCTTTCCCATAAAACAAAATGTCCCAGTTCACTCCTTTTAAATCATCTCGCATCTCGTTAAAGTTAGCCTTTCTCCAATCAAAAATCTCAACCCTAGGCCCAGTTCTGTCCTTCTCCATAATTATATTGAAACTAATGGTATTGTGATCACTGGACCCGAAGTGCTCCCCTACGCATACCTCCGCCACCTGTCCCGTCTCATTTCCTAACAGGAGGTCCAGCACTGCCCCTCCTCTAGTAGGCACCTCTATGTATTGCTGCAAAAAACTATCCTGCACACATTTTACAAACTCCAAACCATCCAGCCCATTTACAGAATGTGTTTCCCAGTCTATGTGTGGAAAGTTGAAATCTCCCACAATCACTACCTTGTGCTTACTACTAATATCTGCTATCTCTTTACATATTTGCTCTTCCAATTCTCGTTCCCCATTTGGCGGTCTATAATATACCCCTATAAGTGTTGCTACACCTTTCCCACTTCTAAGTTCCACCCAAATAGCCTCCCTAGATGAGCCCTCCAATCTATCCTGCCAAGGCACTGCTGTAATATCTTCCCTGACTAGCAATGCAACACCTCCACCTCTTGCCCCTCCAATTCTATCACACCTGAAGCAACGAAATCCTGGAATATTTAGTTTCCAATCACAGCCCTCCTGCAACCATGTTTCACTGATCGCCACAACATCATACTTCCAGGTGTCTATCCAGACTCTAAGCTCATCCACCTTTCTTACAATGCTCCTAGCATTAAAATATGCACATTTAAGAAACCCCCCATCTCTTATTCTCTGTTTATTTCCTTTTTTTTCTTCTTTCTCCTCTTGTGTCCGAGTGCTTCCCTTTTCTGCTTCCTGCCTCCCATTCTGTCTACTAGCTTTTGCTATTTGCATCCCTCGCCCCAACCATTCTAGTTTAAAGTCTCCCCAGTGGCCTTTGCAAATTTCCCCGCCAGGATATTGGTCCCCCTCGGGTTCAAGTGCAACCCATCCTTTCTGTACAGGTCCCACCTACCCCAAAAGAAGTCCCAATGATCCAGAAACTTGAATCCCTGCCCTCTGCACCAGTCTTTCAGCCAAGCATTTATCCTCCACCTTGCTTCATTTCTACTCTCACTGTCACGTGGCACAGGCAGTAATCCTGAGATTGTTACCTTTTTGGTCCTTTTCCTCAACTCTCCTCCCAAGTCCTTAAATCCTCCCTTCAGGACCTCTTCTCTTTTTTTACCTATGTCATTGGTACCTATATATACCACGACCTCAGGCTCCTCTCCCTCTGATTTGAGGATATCTTGGACACGTTTAGACACGTCCAAGACCTTGGCACCAGGGAGGCAGACCACCATCCTGGTCTCCCGACTGCGTCCACAGAATCGCCTATCCGACCCCCTAACAATAGAGTCCCCAATTACTATTGCCCTCCTCTTTTTTTCCCTACCTTTCGGAGCAACAGGGCCGGTCTCTGTGCTGAAGGCTCGTCCGCTGTCGCTACCCCCGGGTAGGCTGTCACCCCATCCGTACTCAAACAGGAGTACTTATTTGCCAGGTGTACTGACATTGGAGTACTCACTTGTTCATGCCTCTGCCCCTTGCCCTTCCTTAGTGTGACCCACATGTCTCTCTCCTGTGGTTTTGGAGTGACCACCTCCCTATAACTCTCCTCTATCACCTTTTCACTCTCCCTGACCAGGCAGAGGTCATCGAGCTGCTGCTCCAGGATCCTAATACGGTCCCTTAGGAGCCCCATATCCCTTGAATCCACTAGCCCCTAGAGCTCTATCTAACTCTCTCTTAAATCCATCCAGTGATTTGGCCTCCACTGCCCTCTGTGGCAGGGAATTCCATAAATTCACAACTCTCTGGGTGAAAATTCCCCCTTATCCTTAAATTACTGACCATCCTGCGGTCCAGGCATAAGCTCAGGGGCGACCGCGCTTTTGCGGTTGCAGCTCCTAGACTATGGAGCAGCATCCCTCTTCCCATCAGAACTGCATCAACTCTTTCAAGTCTAGACTTAAAACGGATTTCTACTCTCAAGCCTTTCTTGAGGTCCTCCAAGGGAGCGCTGCATGTATGTATCTATGCATGTATTGTTAATTTATATACCACTGTTTGTTGCAAGTTAGGACCTGCATTATTGTAAAGCACTTGGGTCAACGAGAGGTGTTTTTAAATGTGCTATAGAAATAAAACTGACTTGACTTGAAATTGACTTATAGCTCGATATGAACACACTGTATTTCTCCCGCACGGCAATCTATTTAGCTATGCTTGTACCGTGTACTTTTCCCTCAGCTCGGCTCCACTCTGCGAGTCTGAACGGTCAAGATCTTGTCCCCTTATGGAACACGCTTCAACAATATCACTGGTCAGTCGGCATTGTAGTGAAGCAGAAGGACATAGATTGGATTATTGATTGGAACAGCTTTCAGTGAGGAGTGAGATACATTGAAGGGCGAACACTTTAAGTCCGCAATCATTCAGCAATGAGAAATTCTTATAAGTTGCCAGGGTGGGTGGTTGAGGCAGGTACAACAGTGACTATTATTTTCTACTAAATTAAAAATAAAACAAAATTAAAACAGGTTATTAAAATAAACGAAAAGAAAGTGGATTTTGGATAGGCACGTGGATATGCAGGGAACGGAGGGAGAAGAAATATGCACTAAGACAGACACAAAAATGCTGGAGTAACTCAGCGGGACAGGCAGCATCTCTGGAGAGAAGGAATGGGCGACGTTTCGGGTCAAGACTCTTCTTCAGACTTTTTCAGCATTTTGTGTCTACCTTCGATTTTAACCAGTATCTGCAGTTCTTTCTTACACAAAGAACTATGCACAGGTAGATAAGAAATGGTCTCGGGATCTGTTTAACACAGGCATTGGTGGCCAAATGGCCTGTTCATAAGATCTTGGAGCAGAATTAGGCCATTTGGCCCATCAAGTCTACTCCGCCATTCATTTTTTTTTTTTTTTTTTAAATATTTTTTATTAGAAGTATAAGTACAAGTGTAAGTACAAGTATAAGTACATATTAAAACGACATTCTTGATAAAGAGATAGGTAATAATTACCATCTTTTCTTATATATACTTCTAAACATTTTATTATAGTTTTTTTTATAGTGAAAAGTAGAAAGTGTGAAAAATGATTAACATAAAGATAGTTATAAAATAACCAAAAGAAAAAAGTAAATAAAATAACAGTGGTATATTATACAAACGGTATTTATATAGTCATATATCCGTGATCAATAATGCAATATTCTTCGTCCAACCCTTCGTTCAGGTCTCGGTCAGGTCCTCAAACCGAGTCATATTGATCCCTTAAGATATTCAAGGAAGATTCAATCATGGCTGATCTGTCCTTCCCTCTCAACCCCATTCTCCTGCCTTCTCCCCATAAACCCCGACACCCGTACTAATCAAGAATCGCCGCCTAGACAATATCCATTGACTTGGCCTCCACCGCCTTTGGTGGCTGAGAATTCCACAGATTCTCCACCCTTTGACTGAAGAAACTCCCCCTCATCTCCTTCCTAAAAGAACGTCTGAGGCCATGACCTCTAGGACTAGACTTTCCCATTAGTGGAAACATCCTCTCCAGGGCCATTCTATCCAGGCCTTTTACTATTCATCCATGCCGACAGTGATGAACATTTATGCTAATGCTATTTGCCTGCCTTGTGCCCATATCTGTCGCCACTCTACCTACCTCAGGATCTCTCCAGGTCCCTTCTTAATCATTTACAATTGTCTCCGTAATTGGAACTGACACGATTGCTCAGTCTGCGACTGACATCAATTCAATTCAATAGAAAGACTTCTGTTTCCATCAAGCAAGGCTATGCTTCTTCAACACCAGCAGACATTAGAGTGGTCTGGTTATCTTTTTCCTTGTCGTGACATTTCGTTTAAGTGTGTAGGAAGCTGGCAGTGAGATAAAATAGCAGCCGCGATCCCATTAAATGGCAGATTAGGTTTAAGAGAACAAATGGCTTAATCCTACATTTGTTTCGGATGATGGACACGAAATGCTGGAGTAACTCAGCGGGACAGACAGCATCTCTGTCGAGAATTTCATTGTCCTATCAGGGGGCACAAAGCAAAAATGTCATTGTCCTATCAGGGACACATGACAATAAACTCACTTGAACTTGAACTAGAAGTCATGGGCAACATTTCGGGGCTCAAAATGTGTCCATCTTCGGTATGAATACTGATTTCCCTAACTTTGAGCAATCCTTGCATCCACTATCTCTCCGTCCCTCCCCCACCGACGTTGTCTTACTAATTTTGTTGACGGCACCTGCAACATCCCACAGCCAACAATGGACCATTGTGGGCTCCACATTTCCTTGATTACCATTGCTTTCTGCACATCTTCCATTCATTCGTCCCAAGTACCCTCGTTCCCCCGACTCTCAGTCTGAAGAAGGGTCTCGGCCCAAAACGTCTGTCCCTCCTTCCACAGAATTGTTTTTTTTCCCCCACTTTGGTATCATTACGTAATGCAGAAAGAAAGGAGGTGGGGAAAGTGCGAAAATCTGTCAGATTGTAACGAGCACTTATAATTCGCAAAGGCAGACGAAACTATAACACCTCGGAATCCCCAGACAAACTATCAACATTTTTTTTTGGAAATGCTGACATCTACTCGGTGTGGGTTTAATTGCTACTCTGTCCGTTTACGACCCTTGATGTTCAGTGCTCAGAAATACAAACGCAATAGGATATGGAGATGTGGAGAAGGTGTAAATGAAGTGCACATATGACAAGGACCAAAACAAGCCAGGGTTGCTCTAGAAAGTGTAGTAAAGGACAGCAGATGCTGGTTTAAACTGAAGATAGACACAAAAAGCTGGAGTAACTCAGCGGGACAGGCAGCATCTCTGGATAGAAGGATTGGGTGACGTTTGTGTCTATAGCTTCACTATAGAGTGTCCAGCTTCAAGTTTCTGGGCACTCACATCTCAGAGGACCTCACATGGTCCACCAACACCGCTGCGCTGGTCAAAAAGGCACAGCAACGACTGTTCTTCCTGAGAACATTGAAACGGACTGGTCTGCCCCAACAGCTGCTGACGACCTTCTACCGCTGCATGCTACAGAGAGCATACTAATGTATGGCATCTCTGTGTGGTATCTCAGCTGCACGGAGGCGGAGAGGAGAGCTCTTCAGCACGTTGTCCACAGAGCGCAACAGATTATTGGGACACCGCTACCAGCCTTGGAGGGCATCTTCCACACACGGTGCCTCAGGAAGGCAGTCACTGTCTCCCCCGGCCTCTCACTTTTTACAAACCTTGATCTCGAGGGTTGCAAACCGAAATCTCGAAGTTGCAAACCAAATCTCGTCGCACTTATGTGTTATGACAATAAAAGATATTATTATATTAGAAGGGTCTCGACCCATTCCTTCTATCCAGAGATGCTGCCTGTCCCGCTGAGTTACTCCAGCTTTTTGTGTCTATCTTCAGTTTAAACCAGCATCTGCAGTTCCTTAGTCAGCAAAAAAGTGATTTGATAGAAGTTTGATAAAGACATGGATATGCAGGGAATGGAGGGATATAGATCATGTACAGGCAAAGAGGTTTGACTTGGCATCATGCTGGTGTTGACATCGTGGGCCGAAGGGCCTGCTCCTCTGAAGCACTTTTCTATATTCCAATCTTGATAATTGTGAAAGAGAGAACTGTAGTTCGAAAGTAGACACAAAATGCTGGAGTAACTCAGCGGGTGAGGCAGCATCTCTGGAGGGAAGGAATGGTCGAAGTTTCGGGTCGAGACCCTTCTTCAGACTGATGTCGAGGGGGGGGGGGGACAAAGATAGAATATAGTCAGGGACAGTAAGACTAGTGGGAGAACAGGGAAGGGGGATGGAGAGAGAAAGCAAGGGCTATTTGAAGTGAGAGAACTCAATGTTCATACCGCTGGGGTGCAAACTACCCAAGTGAAATATGAGGAGCTGCTCCTCCAATTTGCGCTGGGCCTCACTCTGACAATGGAGGAGGCCTAGAACAGAAAGTTCAGATTAGGAATGGGAATGGGAGGGGGGAGTTGAATTGCTGAGCCACCGGGAGATGAGGTATAAATTTGTGAATTGTTTAAAACTGTGAATTGGTTTAATGGGCCCAACACAGAAAATATGTTTCTGGCGAGACCAGCTGTTATCAGGCAACTGGATCATATAACAACAATAACACCATTCAACAATTACAGCACGGAAACAGGCCCTCTCGGCCCTTCCAGTCTGTGCCGAACATTTATTTTCCCCTAGTCCCATCTACCTGCACTCAGACCATACCCCTCCATTCCTTTCCCGTCCATATACCTATCCACTTTACTTTTAAATGTTAAAATCGATCCTGCCTCCGCCACTTCTGCTGGAAGATCATTCCACACAGCCACCACTCTCCAAGTAAAGAAGTTCCCCCTCATGTTACCCCAAACGTCTGTCCCTTCATTCTCATGTCATGCCCTCTTGTTTGAATCTTCCCTACCCTCAATGGGAAAAGCTTATCCACGTCAACTCTGTCTATCCCTTTCATCATTTTAAAGACTTCAATCAAGTCCCCGCTTAACTTTCTGCGCTCCAAAGAATAAAGACCTAACTTGTTCAACCTTTCTCTGTAACTTAGTTGCTGGAACCCAGGCACCATTCTAGTAAATCTTCTCTGTACTCTCTCTATTTTGTTGACATCCTTCCTATAATTAGGCGACCAAAATTGTACACCATACTCCAGAATTGGTCTCACCAATGCCTTGTCAAACTTTAACATTACTTCCCTACTCCTATATTCAATGATCATCTCACCACCAACCAGAGAATGGTCCTGCACTACCTTCTACCTCGTTGGAGGCTCTCAGACGATCTTTAATGGGATTTTCCTGGACTTTACCTTGCACTAAACGTTATTCCCTATTCATCCTGTATTTGTACACTGTGTGCGGGAAGGAACTACAAATGCCGACACAAAATCCTAATGCAACTCAGCGGGTCAGGCAGCATGTCTGCAGAAAATGAGATGCTGACTTGACTTGCTGAGCTACTGCAGAATTTTGTGCCTATCATCTGTACACTGTGGGCGGCATGATTGCAATCATGTCTCGTCCTTCCGCTGACTAGATCGTCTTTCCGCTGGCACGTGACAATAAACTAAAACTACTGAAAACAAAACTAAGGCAGCCATCAGTAAATCAAGTCACTCAAAAGGTGTGGTAATAATGTTGAACTTTCATTAGTTCAGGCAATTAATGCAGGGTACGCTACAAGAAGAAGCTGAATAAACCATTGTTCTAAATGTCTCTGATATTCACGTGTAGGGCCATTGGTAGAGTTGCTGCCATATAGCGCCAGAGGCCCGCATCCGATCCAGACTACGGATGTTCTTTGTGCACAGTTTGTACGTTCTCCCCGTGACCTGCAAGGGTTTTCTCCGGGTGCTCCGGTTTCCTCCCACACTCTAAAGATGTGCACGTTCGTAAGTTAACTGGTCTCTTTATATTGTCCCTAATGTGTAGGAGAGAACTAGAGTACGGGTGATTGCTACCTGGTGTGGACTTGATGGGACAAAGGTCCTGTTACCATGCTGCATTTCTAAACAAAACAGTTTTTCACACAGAGGATTGCGAGCCTGTGGAATTCACTGCATCAGGGGGCGGTGGAGGCCGGTTCTCTGGATGCTTTCAAGAGAGAGCTAGATAGGGCTCTTAAAGATAGCGGAGTCAGGTGATTTAGAACGGAGACGAATAAACACTTTTTTGCACAGAGAGTGGTGAGCCTGTGGAATTCTCTGCCTCAGAGGGCGGTGTAGGCACCCTCAACACGTTCAAGAGAGAGCAAGATAGGGCTCTTACAGATAGCAGAGTCAGGGGATATGGGGAGAAGGCAGGAACGGGGTACTGATTGGGGATGATCAGCCATGATCACATTGAATGGTGGTGCTGGCTCGAAGGGCCGGATGGCCTACTCCTGCACCTATTGTCTATTGTCTAACTGGATAACAAACAAAGGAAAAGAAAGTTAGACAACAGGTTCAAAGCTTTAAGTATAGAGGGGCAAAGTTTAAAAGAGATGTGGGGAAAGTTTTTATTTCTCGCAGAGAGCGGCAGGTGCCCAGAACATGTTGACAGGAGTGGTGTAGGCAGATGTGATGAAACGTAGAAACAAAGAACTACAGATGCTGGTTACTCCACAGAAGAACACGGAGTGCTGGAGTAACTCAGGGGGTCAGGCAGCATCGCTGGAGAACATGGATGGGTGACATTTCGGCTCAAGACCCATCTTCATTGCAAGCCGAAGAGTCCGAAGAAGGTTCTCAACTCAAAACGCCGCCTTTGCATGTTCTCCAGGTAATCTATTGCCAGCCCTGCTCTGTTCTGGCCTCTTCCTACCTCCAGTTCACCTCCCCTCTACTTTCAGTCTGAAGGTGGTTCCTGACCCGGAACATCACCCAACGTTTTGTTTCTCCAGAGACGCTGCCTGACCCGCAGAGTTACTCCAACATTTTGTGTCTATGCTGCCTGACCTGCTGAGTTACTCCAATATTACTTGGGGTCCTTCGGAGCAGATGTGATGGTGGCATGCAAAAAACATTTAGATAGGCACACGGATATGCAGTGACAGGAAAGGTATTCATCACGCAAAGGCAGAGATGATCGAATTAACTTGACATCACGTGTAGGAAGGAACTGCAGATGCTGGTTTAAACCGCAGATAGACACAAAAAGCTGGTGTAACTCAGCGGGGACAGGCAGCATCTCTGGAGAAAAGGAATAGGTGACCTTTTGGGTCGAGACACTTCTTCAGACTGGGAGTCACGGGAAAAAAAGCCTGACTCTCCATCTGAAGAAAGTTCTCGACCCGAAACGTCACCTATTCTTTGTTTTCCCACAGATGTTGCCTGACGCACCGAGTTACTCCAGCGTTTTGCGTCTAACCCGACATAATGTTTTGGCATGGACATTGTGGGCTGAAGGGCCTGTTCCAATGCTGTAGGGTTCTGTCAGCAAGTTCGATCTTCTTTGTTAATAAAGATTTCGCATTCACTGCCTGACGGCGCAGTGCAACTTTTGAAAACGTAGACTTCAAAAGGAGCTAAAACTCTGGCCCGCTGGGAAAAGAGCAGGGAATGGAACTAATTGGATAGCTATTTCAAGGATACAGCACAGACAAGCTGGAGCTAATGGCTTGCATCTGAAGCTTTGTGATTCCGTGGAAACAACAAGAATCAATTCCCACGAATGTCACTCAGGAGAACCACTTCACCACTGTTCCCATAAGCTAACTCTGAGCAACCAGTGTTTGTCACAATAACTCATTAAATGGATTACGTTAGCAAGGGGCTTTCAGATGAATCAATGCTGATGAAAGGACATCCATATTTAAGCATTAATACTGCTTCTCCCTCCACTGACATTACCAGACCTACTGAATATTCCTTCCATTATAGTTCACATAAAGGCAGTGCCCAAATGTATTCCGCTTTTTTTAAAGGGAGTCAGGAACACTGATTTTTTAAAATTTTAATGGATGGATACACTGAAGGTGTTAGATGAAAGAGACACAAATTCTTTAGAGTTTAGAGATATAGTGAGGAAACAGGCCCTTCGGCCCACCGAGTCCATGCCGACCAGCGATCACCCCGCACACTAACATTATCCCACACCCAAGGGGCAGTTTCACCAAAGCTAATTAACCTACAATCCTGCACATCGTTGAGTGCGGGAGGAAACCGGAGCATCCAGGAAAACCCAGGCGGTCATGGGGAGAACGTACAAACTCCGTACAGACAGCTCCCATAGTCAGGATCGAACCAGAGTCCCCGGTGTTGTGCGGTAGTAACTATACTGCTGCACCACTGTGCCACCCCTCAAGCTGTTTTATGGTCTGGAGCATTGACCATTAGGTAAACCTCGATATCTCAGTGTTGACAAGCTAATCAGAAGCAATTATCAGTAATTAACTCACTTGAACTTGAACTTAATTTGCTGCCACAGGATTATGAGCATGGGTTCGGTGAAGTGAGTTTTACAGCCACACAGCTACTGAATATCTATGTGGCTCAGTGAAGGTGAAAGTAAACCACTGCTGCATACTGTAGTGAAAAGGTCAAGCGGACCATGTCAGCTAGAACATAGAAAGATAGGTGCAGAAGTAAACACTTCGAGCGAACACTGCCATTCAATATGATCATGACTAATCATCTAAAATCTATATCCCGTTCCAGATTTTTTCCCCCCATATCCACTGATTCCTTTAGCCCGAAGAGCCAAATCGAACTCTCTCTTGAAAACATCTAAAATGAAAATCAGCAACACAGCAGTCCAAACCCTTTGAAGACAAGTAGATGTTTTCGATGTTCGGACATGTCTGGGTCTGCCGAGCGCAACATTTGGGCCACCCACGCCCTCTCACCCCCCCCCCTTCCCCCGACCGCAAGTAGAGCTGAAACGGTGCACACAACCGGCTAAATGTGGCATGGCCAGAATGGAGGGGAAACGCCACGAAGGACCGTGCCCGGACCATTCTGGCCATGCTACACGAAGGGTGCCGGGTGATCGGCAAACAGGGCGCCACCCTGGGGCGCACTCTGCCGTGTACTTGGGGATTGCGAGTGCGTACAGGGATACGCAAGTCTATGCGCCTTCTGTTCAAACTCTGTTGCCTGAATCCAGCCATTGACCAAACACAAGGTGCGGTTAACAGAATCACAACAGACGGGATCATTTTAATGGGTTGGCACGGTGGCGCAGTGGTAGAGTTGCGGCCTTTTCCGCGACAGTGATCCTGGTTCGATTCCGACTACAGGTGCTAGCTCAGGTTAGTTTAGAGATACAGCGCGGAAACAGGCCCTTCGGCCCACCGGGTGTGTCCTCACCGACCAGCGATCCCTGCACATTAACACCAACCTACACCCACCAGGGACAATTTTTACATTTGCCGAGCCACTTAACCTACAAAGTGTTAAAGAAGGAACTGCAGATGCTGGAGAATCGAGGGTTACACAAAAAGCTGGAGAAACTCAGCGGGTGCAGCAGCATCTAAGGAGTGAAGGAGATAGGCGACGTTTCGGGTCGAGACCCTTCTTCAGACCCCTACAAACCTGTGCGTTTTTGGACTATGGGTAGAAACCAAAGACCTTGGACAAAATCCACGCAGGTCACGGGGAGAACGTACAAACTCCGTGCAGACAGCACCCTTAGTCGGGATCGAACCCGGGGCTCCGGCGCTGCATTCGCTGTAAGGCAGCAACTCTACCGCTGCGCCACCGTGACCGCCCGCTGTACGGGGTTGGTATGTTCTCCCTGTGACATGCGCCCGTTTTCCCCAGATTCTCCCATTTCCTCCCACTCTAGACATACATTCAGGTTTGGAGGTTAATTCGCTTTGGTAAAAATGTAAATTGTCCCAAGTGCGTGCAGGATAGCGCGAGCGTGCAGGGAATCGCTGGGCGGTGCGTACTCGGTGGGCGGGCCAAAGGTCCTGATTCCGTGCTGTATCTCTACAAGAAACAAGTTAGACAGGCACACGGATAGGACGGGCTTGGAGAGACCAGGGCCAAATGCAGACAGGTGGGACGAGCGTAGATGGGGCATGTTGGTCAGCGTGGGCAAGTTGGGCCGAAGGGCCCGTTTCCACGCAGTACAACTCGATTAATAAGGTTTTCTTTTTAATTGGCAATGTAAGCAATACGACCGACAGGACGTTACTTTCACCCCCGACTACACATGGACAGGGAAAGCTTTTTGCCGTGACATACTCTGACATCTGTCAAAGCCCCACAGCGCGAGTCAGTCATGGGCAGATTTCCGAGAGTGCTTCTCATTTCCTCCCTGTTGTGGTGTCAGATCAGCTGTCAGCGCCCACCTCCGGGTAATGGAGAGGATGGAATGCTTTTGTTGGCGCAGCGGTAGAGTTGCTGCCCTTACAGCGCCAGAGACCCCAGGATTGATCCTGACCCCCGCGCAGGTGCCTGCCTGTACAGAGTTTGTACGTTCTCCCCGTGACCTGCGTGGGTTTTCGCCAGGTCGAGTACAGGAGCAAAGAGGTCCTTCTGCAGTTGTACAGGGCCCTAGTGAGACCACAGCTGGAGTATTGTGTGCAGTTTTGGCCTCCAAATTTGAGGAAGGACATTCTTGCTATTGAGGGAGTGCAGCGTAAGTTTACAAGGTTATTTCCTGGGATGGCGGGACTGTCGTATGTTGAAAGAATGGAGCCGCTGGGCTTGTACACTTGAATTTAGATGAGGGGGGTCTTATTGACACATACAAGATTATTAAGGGCTTTGGACACACTAGAGGCAAGAAAGTAGACAAAAATGCTAGAGAAACTCAGCGGGTGCAGCAGCATCTATGGAGCGAAGGAAATAGGCAACGTTTCGTGCCGAAACCCTTCTTCAAGAAACATGTTCCCGATGTTGGGGGAGACGGGAACGAGGGGCCACAGTTTAAGAAGGGGAACGGAGATGAGGAAACACGTTTTCCACACAGAGAGTTGTGAGTCTGTGGAATTCTGCCTCAGAGGGCAGTGGGGGCCAGTTCTCTGGATACTTTCAAGAGAGAGCTAGATAGAGCACTTAATGATGGTGGAGTCGGGGGTTATGGGGAGAAGGCAGGAACGGGGTACTGATTGAGAATGATCAGCCATGATCACACTGAATGGCAGAGCTGGCTTGAAGGGCCGAATGGCCTACTGCACCTATTGTCCATTGTTTCTTCCTGCACTCCAAAGACGTGCAGGTCTGTAGGGTCATTGGCTTCTGTAAATTCTAAATTGTCCCAAGTGGGTAAGATAGTGCTCGTATATGGAAATCACTGGTTGGCTTTTTACTGTACCTCAGTACACCTGACAATAAACTAAAGTCAACTTATACCATGCACAAAAACGTCAGGTGCTGCAGTAACCTCTTCAAGAGCTCCTTTATAACAAGAAACTAAACTAATACACATTATAGTCTGCCCTTCTTCTTCTTTCGTGTGGCGTGCACAGCCTAACATTGTTGGACAACTTGTTCTATTTGATCTTCCGTTTGTGCACGTCGAGTTGATTGCATTAGTCGAAACAGGGCGGACCACATGAAGGTTGCAATCTACCACACCATACTCTACCCTCTATGGATTTCATCGACCAATCCTGCTGCTTTGTCTTATGGCGTTCATTGCCTGGTAACAAATATTTCACCTCTGTAACTTTTTAAGTGATAATTGTTTTTATTTCACCTCTGTAATTTTTTAAGTGATAATTGCCTATAAAGATGAAAATATAGGTGGGAAGGTACTGGACATTGAATATCTTATGACCATAAGAAGTTTGAGCAGAATTAGGCCATTCAGCCCATCCAGTGCAGAGTATATTGGATTAGTTTATTGTCACGTGAACCCAAAGTACAGTGAAAATCTTTTTGTTGCGTGCTAACCAGTCAGCGGAAAGACAATACACGATTACAACCACAACTAGAGAGCAGTCCTGAACTACCATCTACCTCATTGGAGACCTTCGGACTATCTTTGGTCAGACTTTACTGTCTTTATCTTGCACCAATCGTTATTCCCTTCATCATGTATCGGTACAATGTGAATTTGCGCTGAGGTGCAGTGAAGCACGTGGCTACTCGGTCACTATGACAGTGGCAATGAACCCATGGCCTCTCTTCCCCCAAGTAATTCTCCACAGCCCTCCTTCAAGGGATAGGAGCAGAATTAGGCCAATCGCCCCATCACGTCTACCCTGCCATTCAACCATGGCTGATCTATCTCTCCCTCCTAACCCCATTCTCCTGCTTCTTCCCCATAACCTCTGACACCCATACTAATCAAAAATCTAACTAAAAATATTTTAAATATTTTTAAAAAAATATCCATCGAATTAGCGTCCACAGCTGTCTGTGGCAACGATTTCCACAGATTCACCACACTCTGACTAAAGAAATTCCTCCCCATCTCCTTTCCAAAGATGTGATCTTTAATTCTGAGGATATGACCTCTGGCGCAGATTACAACAAACTGCTGATGCTGGTTTACAAAAAAAACAATTCATTTCCAGAAATACTGTCGAACCCATTGAATTACTCCAGCACTTTGTGCCTTTAACCAGAACCTGCAGATCCTTTTAAAATTTAGATGACATTGTATCCCCGACAGTTGGATATCTGAATGGATAATACAACACGTGGCATCTCCTCATCGCCTTCCTCAAGGAATGTCCTTTAATTTTGAAGCTATTACCTCTGGTCCCAGACTCTCCCACTAGTGGAAACATCCTCCCCACATCCACGCCTTTCACTATTCGATAAGTTTGTTGGCGAAAGGATTTATTGACATCGGATTAATAGGTATTGATGTGTGAATGTATCACTGAAGTCACAGCTGGCACTGAAGCCTTGCATTATTGTTCCCAGCTCCCGTTCATCTGCTCCGACATTGACCACAGTCTACTCTCTCTTTCCTCAGGGGCTATGATAAATCCTCCTTTAGTACACATTGCTTATAATTATTGTGGAAGAGAATTGACCCGTGCCCCATTTCCACTCGTAAACACGAGCACTTGAATTGGCAAGCACAGAAGGCCACGGGCCAAGTGCAGATAAATGGGATTAGTATAGATTTGTACCTGTCCCGCTGAATTACTCCATCTTTTTGTGTCCATCTTCGATGTAAACCGGCATCTGCAGTAACTTCCTGCACCTACAGATTTCTGCATGTTGCTTGGCATGGGCATGGCTCAGTTTAGTATAGAGATACAGCACAGAAACAGGCCCTTCAGCCCACCGACTCCACACCGACCAGCGTTCCCAGCATACTTACACTATGCACATGAGGGGCAACTTACAATTTTGCCAAATCAGTTAACCTACAAACCTGGATGTCTTTGGAGTGTGGGAGGAAACGTGAGATCCTGGGGCAAAACCTGCGCAAAGGTACGTATGATACAAACTAATTATATATCATAACAAGTACTTTAATTGGTATACATACAGAGACCATCGAGATTGAAGGTTGAAAAGACTAGGCTTGTATTCACTGGAGTTTAGAAGGATGAGGGGAGTTCTAACAGAAACATGTCAAATTATAAAAGGACTGGACATGCTAGATGCAGGAAAAATGGTCCCAAAGTTGGGCGAGTCCAGAACCATGGGCCACAGTCTTAGAATAAAGGGGAGGCCATTTAAGACTGAGGTGAGAAAAAACGTTTTCACCCAGAGAGTTGTGAATTTGTGGAATTCCCCGACACAGAGGGCAGTGGAGGCCAAGTCACTGGATGGATTTAAGAGAGAGTTAGATAGAGCTCTAGGGGCTGGTGGAATAAGGGATATGGTGAGAAAGCAGGCACGGGTTATTGATTGGGGACAATCAGCCATGATCACAATGAATGGCAGTGATGGCCTCCTCCTGCACCTATTTTCTATGCTTCTATGTTTCTATGAGTACTGTAGTCCCCGAATCATAAGTTAAAACTAAAAACAAGATGGCTGCCCGCATGCCACAAGGTGGTGATGGTGTGGAAAACCTGACATGGTTAATGATCAGGTAATCAGCAGCAAAACCAGACACCCATCAAATCAGCAATACTATTTGACCTACAAAACCCACGTAGGTCATGGGGAGAACCTACAAACTCCGTTCAGGCAGCACCCGTGGTCGGGGTCGAGCCCGGGTCCCTGGCGCTGTGTGGCTACAACTCTACCGTGCCGCCCCTTGGTGGGTCAAAGGACACGTTTCTGTGCAGTGTGACTCAATGACAAATAATTCTGTCACAATGTAAACAGATGGGCGATGAATAAAACGCTCAGCCACATCTTCACGGCAGACTCCATTTATACAACTTATTTTGGAGCCATCTCAGCAATGCGGGAAGCTGTGGGCTTTGATTAATTGCACCGGCCTCTGCCTTGCCATTTAAGCAGCATGTATCACCATACCATTTGTGACATTACAGGAATTATTGCGATATACAAGCCAGAGAAAGGTCACACAATTGATGGCGAGCGCACAGACACGTTCCAAAGCTTGCCAAAGACACCCAGTGGAGAATCTGAATACGTGAAAGGTATTAGACACAAAATGCTGGACCAACTCAGCGGGACAGGCTGCATGTGCAAGAAAGAACTGCAGATGCTGGTTCGAATCGAAGGTAGGCACAAAATGCTGGAGTAAATCAGTGGGTGAGGCAGCGTCTCTGGAGAGAAGGAATGGGTGACGTTTCAGGTCTAGACCCTTCCCCAGAGTCCAAAATCGAAGATAAGCACAAAATGTTGGAGTAACTCAGCGGGACAGGCTGCATATCTGGAGAGAAGGAATGGGCGATGTTTTGGATCAAGACCCATCTTCAGACCGAGAGTTGAGAGACTCGGGGGAGTGGTGTCAGGTGAACCGTTATTCCCAAGGTTTACACAGTTTAGTTTATTGTCACGTGTACCGAGATAGAGTGAAAAGCTTTTTTATTTCACACTATCCAGTCAAAAAGTGTCCCCTCAGGTCCCAGCACACTGATGCAATTATAACGAAAGCACATCAGTTCCTCTACTTCCTGAGAAGATTACGGAGAGTCGGTATGTCAAAGAGGACTCTCTCGAACTTCTACAGGTGCACGGTAGAGAGCATGCTGACTGGCTGCATCATGGCTTGGTTCGGCAACTTGAGTGTCCAGGAGCAGAAAAGGATGCAGAAAGTTGTGACCACTGCCCAGTCCATCACCGGCTCTGACCTCCCCACCATCGAGGGGATCTATCGCAGTCGCTGCCTCAAAAAGGCTGCCAACATCATCAAGGACCCACACCATCCTGGCCACGCACTCATCTCTCCGCTACCATCGGGCAGAAGGTACAGGAGCCTGAAATCTGTTACATCCAGGTTCAGGAACAGCTCCTTCCCCACAGCCATCAGGCTGTTAAACTCGCCAGCAAACAGACTCTGAACTGTAACAGCTTATTGCACTTTATCTGCTTATTTACGTGTATATTGAACTGAACTGTTCTGTATTTATGCTTACAATATTCTGTTGTTCTGCAGCAAGCAAGAATTTCATTGTCCTATCTGGGACACATGACAATAAACTCTCGACTTGACTGGACTTGACCTTTTAAATCTTTCACCCTCACATAAACCCTTGTCCTCCAGTTCTTGAATCACTTACTCTGGGTAAAAGACTCTGTGCATTTACCATATCTATTTCCCTCATGCTCTAATACAACTCGGTAAGATCACCCCTTTATCCCGCTGCATTCCAAGCAATAAAGTCTTAGCCCGCTCAACCTCTCCCTGTAGCTCAGGCCCCGCAACCCAGAGTCCTAGCAACATCCTTGTAAACATTCTCTGCATCCTTTTGAGGTTAATCTTTCAATCAAAAAAATCAGTCTGAATTGGGTTACACATTTCAGTTTATATACTCCCCCGATTCGCTCCATTCCTGACATGAGATAATTAAGACCAAACACAGTTTCGGCGATCGTTTCGCCGAACACCTCCGCTCAGTCCGTCGTAACCTACCCGATCTCCCCGTTGCTCAGCACTTCAACTCCCCCTCCCATATCCAAGCTGACCTTCCTGTACTGGGCCTCCTCCATGGCCAGAGTGAGGCCCCAGCGCAAATTGGAGGGACAGCACCTCATATTTCACTTGGGTAGTTTACACCCCAACGGTATGAACATTGACTTCGGTAACTTCAGACAGCCCTTGCCTTCTCTCTCTATCTCCATCCCCACCCCCTACCCAGTTCTCCCACCAGTCTTGCTGCCTCCACCCATATTATATATTTGTCCCGCCCCCTCCCCTGACATCAGGCTAAAGAAGGGGCTCGACCCGAAACGCCGCCCATTCCTACTCTCCAGAGATGCTGCCTCACCCGCAGAGTTACTCCAGCATTTTGTGTCCACCCATGAGATGATTAAATGTGGCCCAGCTTGAGGTTTGCAATCAAGTGTCTTTTTGGCCACCCATACATTTTAACAAAATGTGCTGGAGGAACTCAGCAGGCGAGGCAGCGTCTCTGTAGAATGCGAATATGTGACGTTTCAGCTCGGGACCCTTCTTCAGAACCATAAATGTTATTGTGGACAAAGGAACTGCAGATGCTGGTTTAAACCAAAGACAAGACACAAAAAGCTGGAGTAACTCAGCGGGGCAGGCTGCGTCTCTGGAGAGAAGGAATGGGCGATGTTTCGGGTTGAGACCCTCTTGGACCAAGACCTATTAGCCCTTTTCTCCAGAGATGTTGTCTAACCCGTTGAGTTACTCCAGCTTTTTGTGACTACCATAAATATCATTTCCTGGTCTTGTAATTGTAACAAATGGCATACTTATTTTTTTGTTTAAAGTCTACATCTCTGGATCTGGCATTTAGCTAAAATGGCAGATACTGTCTTGTGTTCGCCTAATAAACAAATTGGTTCATTAGGTAGAGCCTTGGTACAGGGTCCATCAGGTAAAATGTTCCATTGAATTATATTATTTTGTTTCCCTTGGTGGTCTCCAGACCCTTCTTCAGTCTGACGAAGGGGCTCGACCAGAAACGCCACCCATTCCTTTTCTCCAGAGATGCTGTCTGACCCGCTGAGTTCCTTCAGCTTTTTGTGTCTCTCCGGTTTAAACCAGCATCTGCAGTTCCTTCCTGCACAATAAAATTGCAGGTGCTGGATCTCCAAAATAAAAGCAGAAAATACTCAGCATTAGGTTGAGGTTTATTATTGAGGTCTACTCGGGAAAATCATACCACGCACGAGGACATCAGGTAGTGTAGAATAAAAAAAGAGTGCAAAATAGTTTTACAGCTACAGAGAAAGTGCAGATTAAAAAAATGCAAAGGCTGCAACAAGGTAGATAGGAAGATCAGGCAATTCAGTGGTAGCATATGTTCAAGAGACTGTTAAGAGATATGATAAGAGTGGGGAAGAAGCTTTCCTTGAATCTGGTTTACATGCCTTCATAAATGTTCAATAGGAGGGGAGAAACGAGAGAATGACCGGGGGTACTTTATACCCCGAGACATCATGGTCAGATTGGTTTGGTTTAGAGATCTAGCACAGAAACATGCCTATTTGTTCCACTAAGACTGTGCCGACCACACCCCCCCCCCCCCCCCCCCCCCCCATAGGATATTGCAATTGTTTCCTCAGTACTGAAAAAAAACATAGATGACCATTTTATGAAAAACCTAATTTTTTGCTCAATAGATTAAATATTCTCCATCTTCCTCGATGTGCCAATAAAGTATTTGAATATTTGTTAAAGCAAAGGTGGTGTTAAAAGGAACTTTAAAATATACCACAAGGATCGGTCGAGGCAAACAAGATTTAAGGGCGTCAAATACAAAGGCCATAAGGAACAGTCAAATTTGGCTGGTCACGAAACAAAGATTCACATTATCTTTTGGAGTCATACAGCATAGAAGCAGGCTCTTCGACCCAACTTGCCCACACCGACCAACATGTCCCATCTACACTAGTCCCACCTGCCCGCTGTGTTTTTCTTTTAAAAATAGTTTTTTCTCATTGTTACAATAGACAATAGGTGCAGAAGTAGGCCATATGGCCCTTCAAGCCAGCACCGCCATTCAATGTGATCATGGCTGATCATCCACAATCTGTACCCCGTCTCTGCCCTCTCCACATATCCCCTGACTCCGCTAGTGTAAATGGGTGGTTGATGGCCAGTGAAAAGTTAGTGGGCCGAAGGGCCAGTTTCTGTGCCGTGCCTTCAAAAACAAATAAAAAGCCCTATCTTGCCCCGTTTATTGAAACTATAACCTTTAGAAAGGAGGAGAAATTTCTCTAGTCAGAGGGCGGTGATTCTGTGGAATTCACAGAAGGCTGTGGGGGCCGTCAATGGATATTTTTAAGGTAGAGATCGATAGTTTCTGGATTAATAACAGGGTCGGGGGTTATGGGGAGAAGGCAGGAGAAAGGGATTAAGAGGGAGCTATAAATCAGCTATAATGGAATGGCGGCGTAGACTTGACGGGCCAAATGGCCTAATTCTGTGCCTATAACTTTTGAAGATATGAACTGTTAACCTGCAACAGAATTCACACATGCCCTCCAGCATTTGTTGATTCACAGGATGTTCTAACAACAGGTGTAAACCATGCATCTTGGATAGATTCAAACCCCAGTGGCAGCCAAACAGATGTCCCATTGACCTCCTTTTATGATTTTGGTCTTTCACAATTTTATTCTCCGACAGTAGATAGATCTCGTTGTTATTTTTTGTATGTTGTTAAATGCATGTTGTTTGCGTATCTTTAGCTTCGGATTATGTGGGGGGGGGGGGGGGGGGGAGAAAACTTTAAATCTTTTTCCTAGACGGAGATGCGATTTTATCCTATCTTAATTCTGTCCACACTGGGCCTAACATCGAGGAGCTGGCGGCTTCTTGCTTGGGATCGACTTTGGGAGGTCCAACCGCTAGAGCCTGCAGACTTAACATCGTGGAGGCCGCGGTCTTTTTGGTTAGGGACCGACTTCGGAAGCTTCGATCGCCCCGATGCAGATGGTTCGACTGCCCCGTCCACGGGAGAAGGAGGAGGAAAGAAGATAAGACTTTTTGCCTTCCATCACAGTGGGGAATGTGGGGGAGCCGCTGTGGTGGATGTTTATGTTAGCTTCTATGTAGTTGTGTGTCTTGTTGCCTTTTTCTGGTATGACTGCATGGTAAATCAAATTTCACAGCACCTTAAATGGTACACGTGATAATAAAGGTCCATTAAACCATTGATTTTGGTAAACGACTGTGTGAAGATTACCACAGAACTGCAACACTGGAGGCCACAATCAAGTTAGTCATCATTGTCACAGAGTCAGAGTGTTATACAGCATGGTGACAGGCCCTTGGGCACAACTCGTCCATGCAGATCAAGGTGCTTTCTTGGAGTTAAGGGCCTGTCCCACTTGGGCGTCATTTGCGCGTAATGTACGCGTCATCATTTACATGTCACTACGCACGCGTTGTGCCACGCACGTGATGCGCGCATGGTGCGTGGTGACGTAGGCAGTGACGCGCGGCGCCCCAGGGTTTTGGTATGTACAAAATCTTTGCACGCCATCTGCGTGACGCGCAAATGACGCCCAAGTGAGACAGGCCCTTTAGTCTCGTACGTCTACGTTAGCTCCATATCCCTCTCAACCATTCCTATCCTTGAACCTGTACAAACATAATTTACACATTGTAATTTGACCCAATTCTTCAGCTAGTTTTAGTTTAGAGATACAGCGCGGAAACAGGCGCTTTGGCCCACCGCGTCCGCACCAACCAGCAATCCCCGCACATTAACACTATCCTACGCTAAGGATAATTTTTACTTTTATATACCAAGCCCATTAACCTACAAAACTTACAAACTCCTTACGGACAGCGTCCATAGCCAGGATCGAACCAGGGTCTCTGGTGCCGCAAGGCAGCAAATCTACCGCTGTGCCACCAGGATGCTCTGCCAGCTCGTTCTACATACCCACCGACCTTTGAGAGAGAAACTTGCATCTCGGGAACCCTTTCAATCTCTTTCCCTTCTCATCTTAAACCTGTGCTAGTTTTAGAGTCCTCCCTTAGAGCAACAGACCTTTATCAGTGATATTGTACAGATATCAATAGACAATAGGTGCAGGAGTAGGCCATTTTGCCCTTCGAGCCAGCACTGCCATTCAATGTGATCATGGCTGATCATCCCCAATCAGTATCCCGTTCCTGCCATCTCCCCATATCCCCTGTATCTGAAATCTTTAAGAGCCCTATCTAGCTCTCTCTTGAAAGTATCCAGAGATCTGGCCTCCACCGCCCTCTGAGGCAGAGAATTCCACAGACTCACCACTCTCTGTGAGAAAAAGTGTTTCCTCATCTCCGTTCTATATGGCTTACTCCTTATCCTTAAACTGTTGCCCCTGGTTCTGGACTCCCCCAACATCGGGAACATGTTTCCTGCCTCTAGCGTGTCCAAGGCCTGGTCGCTGGTCGGTGCAGACAAGTTGGGCCAAAGGGCCCGTTTCCATGCTGTACCTCCAAACATAATCCTGTATTTCGTTATATTCCAGTCCTCCAATGTTCTTGCAAATCTTTTCTGCACCCTCTCGAGCTGAATCACATCCTTCCTGTAGTACGGCGACCAGAACTGCACCCGTTTCCAGGTGTGGTCTCACTAACATCCCATAATGCAGTAATGCAACTTCCCACGTCTTGTACTCAGTGTCCCATCCATTTCAGGCAAGTACGTCATACTTCTCCACTCTTTAGTTTAGAGATACAGCACGGAAACAGGCCCTTCGGCCCACCGAGTCCCCGCCAACCAGTGATCCCCACACACTTACACTATCCTACACACACAAGGGACAATTTTACAATGATACCAAGTCAATTAACCTACAAACCTGAACGTTTTTGAAGTGTTGATGGAAACCAGAGATCCCAGAGAAAACCCATGCAGGTCACTGGGATAGTGTGCAGGGGATCGCTGGTCGGTGTGGACTTGGTGGGACGAAGGAACCCTAACCGGGCGTCACCTACGGGACAGCATACGTCAGCGTGCATGTCGTGCAACTTGACGGCTTTATGGGCATCAGTCACTGACGCTCGCAATCGGCGAAAAAAAAAATCGCAAAGTGGGACAGGCTCCTATAGTGTTAGTGTGCGGTGATCGCTGGTCGGTGCAACCTCAGTTGGCCGAAGGGCCAGTTTTCGCATGTTATATCTAAACAATAAAAGAATTCATCTTCATTTAAGGAGGTTTATTGATCACCAAAGGAGATATCGCCTCATGATAGCAAAAGATTGCTGGGGAGAAGCTGTATAGATTCAGTGGAAATTGTGAGCCAATTAGCCTTCGGGCTGGTGGAGTTTCATTTCAGACCTAGGAGATTCTATTTAGTGTCCAAGTAAAGCACTGGGTCGAGTTTGTGAAGCAAATTGCTCATTCGGAAAAATCAGCTCAAATTAAATCTTTATCGAGCGAGACACTATGCAAGTCTGAATTCTAAAGCTGCATCTATGCCTTGGTGAAGTAAAAAAGAGGGCACAGTGGTAGAGTTGCTGCCTTAGGGGCCTGTCCCACCTAAGCAACTTTTTAGGTGACTGCAGGAGATTATGCGGTTGTCACATGGTCGCCACATGTTCGCAGGTGGTTGCCGGGGAGTCGCCTTCATGGCATAAGCAGTGACCAGAGTTGAGCCGCCATGGAGAGTAGCGAGAATTCTCATGCCGTACGTGGGTCGCCAGGAGGTCCTAGTGGGTTGCCAGGAGATCAAAGGTTCTCGTAGGTTGTAGCCGGTGCTGACCGGTGAATTTCATTGGCTCATTGGGGGGGGGGGGGGGAAGAAAAGACATAAGTTGTAGTTTTCAGAACCAAGGATAACCGGCCTGGTAATGTTAAATGTCCGCCGAGCTTCACAGCCGTGTATCTCTGGCTTCTCAAAAGTTGTCTCCACTCCTTCTTCCCCCCCCTCCTAACGGACTTACCATACATTAGCCGTCTTAATTACAATGACAACCATCCTGTTCATCGCGCTGTGTCTGTATCACAATTGGTTTACACCATGTCGCCGGCAGTCGCCTGAAAAATTGCCTAAAAAGGCCCATTACAGCGCCAGAGACGTGGGTTTGATCCTGACTGCATGTGCTGTCTGTATGGAGTTTGTACGTTCTACCTGTGACCGCGTGGGTTTGCTCCAGTTTCTTCCCACGCACAAAAGACGCATAAGTTCGCAGGTTAATTGGCTTCAGTAAAATTGTCCTTCATGAGTAGGATGTGGGGCGATTGCTGGCCTATGCACACGCAGTCACAGGGAGAACGTGCAAACTCAGCACAGGCAGCACCCGTGATCAGGATTGAACTGTGCCACATTAGTTAATTTAGTTTCGTTTATTATTGTCACCTGTACCGAGCTACAACGAAAACCTTTTTGTGTGCTATCCAGTCAGCAAAAATACTCCACGTGATTGCAGTCAAACCATCCACAGTGTACAGAAATGCGACAAAGGGAATAACGTCTAATGCGAGGTAAATTATGATTGAAGGTAGTCCGAAGGTCTCCAATGAGGTAAATTACTTGGCCAGCCCAGTGTAGCTGACTAAAGGCCTCAATGCAGGGGATGTTGGCCTGGGAGAGAATTATGACGTTAATTTTCTTATCTTTCCAGGGAATTCGGACCATTTTTGCAGAGTCTGTATTTTCCCGGCGACTTGAGACGCAGTACCACGTACGCTTGCAATATTTAGTCTTAAAGACAATCTAATGATTACAAAACTGCTGCTTGGGGAGTCTTGCGTATAAATTTCCTGCGTGGTTTCCAAACCAACTTCAGTGGTCCAGTACCTTGGGATCAATCCATCAACGAACACATACCTTTTAACAAGCAGCACCTTCCTGGTCAGAAAAATCCACGATGTGAACACACTGTTCTGCCAGTTCTTTACACTACCCATGTCCTCCATTTACTGATGTATCTGCCGGGTGGCTCCGTCAGCGATTGCAGCCTTGCCAACAGTCTGCCTTTCTTGTTATTTTTAAATGTGTTTTAAAGGTACTGTATGTGTTAATGTTCTCTGGTTTGTTTTATGTGGGGATGGGGTGGGGGTGGGCGTAGAACATAGAACTAATGGTCCGATGGTCAGTATGGACTCGGTGGGCAGAAGGGCCAGTTTCCCCGCATCTCTAATCTTATTATGAATAATAACAACAAATCATTTGAATCTAAATTGCGACCTCATTTGGATCCCTCCGAGCCATCAAATCTGGAATGCTTTCAAAACGTCTTCAGATACCAGGTGTGAGAAAGAACTGCAGATGTTGGATAGAATCGAAGGTAGACACAAAATGCTGGAGTAACTCAGCGGGTGAGGCAGCCATCTTCAGATGGGCCTCAACCCGTAATGTCACCCCGTCCTTCTCGCCATAGATGCTACCTCACCCGCTGAGTTACTCCAGCATTTTGTGTCCGTCATCAAATGCCAAATGGCCCAAATCAAGGCCTTGACTTTTAATCAATTTCCTTCTCTGCCAGATATTTCATTCAATGTAAAGGTTGTCAGTTATTACACTGGGGGCTTCAGTGTTAACCCTTGCAGTTTAAATCCTGCATTAGTGATTGAATACACAGATTCCAACTTGGCAAAGTGGAGTCTGCCATTCTGCCTCTCTATTGCAATGCCATTAATTTTGTACAAGCTTATAATATAGAACATTGGGTGGCATGGTGGCACAGCAGGAGAGCTGCTGCCTAAAGGGCCTGTCCCACATTCACCACCTAATTCACAACCTTTTTTTCCATCAGGCTAGAAAAATGCCCCGACCTACTTGATGCCACGAGTACCTACGACTAGCATCACGACCTGCTACGACCTCGTGACGACCATGCTGCGCATACGAGTCAAGGACAAACTCGGCAGAGGTCGTGAATTAGATCGTGAAAGTGGGACAGGCACTTTACACCGCTTGCAGCGCCAGAGACCCGTATTCGGTCCCGACTACGGGTGCTGTCTGTACGGAGTTTGTACGTTTTCCCGGTGACCAAGTGGGTTTTCTGTGAGATCTTCGGTTTCCTCCCGCACGCCCGGCGGTGCTGAACTTTACATCGGGAGCCTACATCCTGGTGGTGGAGCGCCATCCAACGCGGCCTGTCGGCTTCTGAAGACGCGGATAAGGAAGCGGCCATTCCAGGTGTCCCAAGCCGCTGATAGGTTTCTCCCGATGTCAGAGCACCATCACCCGGCGAGAACGGCCTGGAACATCGGGCCAATCGCAGCGACTATTGAGGCCTCAATAGACCCGACTATAGGTGGACATGGGGATTGGGACTGGACTTAGTGCCTTCCCTCACAGTGGGAACTATTGTGGGGGATGTTTTTATGTTTACTGTTAAATTCTTTAATATTGTGTCTTATCTTTATCTGTGTGCTGCATGGCAAGTCAAATTTCACTACACCAATTGGTGTATGTGACAATAAATGTTCCTTTGTACACTCCAAAGATGTACGGGTTTGTAGTTTTATTGGGGGTACACAAAAGGCTGGAGAAACTCAGCGGGTGCAGCAGCATCTAAGGAGCGAAGGAGATAGGCGATGTTTCGGGTCGAGACCCTTCTTCAGACTGGTCATGGAAACGAGAGATATAGACGGTGATGTGGAGAGATAAAGAACAATGAAAGATATGCAAAAAAGTATCGATGATGAAGGAAACAAGCCATTGTAAGCTGTTTGTAGAGTGAAAATGAGAAGCTAGTGCGACTTGGGTGGGGGAGAGATAGAGAGAGGGAATGCCAGGGCCCGAGGGCTGAGGGAGAGGTGGGAAGGGGAGGAGACAGCCTGGGTTAACAGACTTGAGAAAATTCAATGTTCAAGCCCAGAGGATGCAGACTCCCCAAGCGGAATACGAGGTGCTGTTCCTCCAACTTGCGGTGTTGCTCACACTGGCCATAGTTTTATTGGCTTGGTATATGTGTAAAAATTGTCCCCACTGTGCTTAGGGTAGTGTTCATGTGCTGGGACTGCTGGTCACTGCGGAATCGATGGGCCGAAGGGCCTATTTACGCACTGTATCACTAAACTAAATATAGAACAGCCCAGCACAGGAACAGGCCATTATCTACAATATCCATCCATCCCCTATATGAGAAATGTCTCTTAAACATCATAATTGTATCTGCCTCCACGACCATCCCCGGCAGCTCATTTTTAGGCACTCACCACCATCTGTGCAAAAGAAACTAGCCTCCGCACATCTCCTTTAAACTTTCCTCCTCTCACATGAAGTTATTCCTCTAGTATTTATATTTCCTTCAAAGTCTGTCTAACCTGTTCATGTAGCTGAAGCCCTCCAATTCAAACATCATTTTGGTAAATCCTCCCTGCATCCTTTCCAAAGCCTCTTCATCCTTCCTTTAATGGGGTGACCAGAACTGCATACAAAACTCCAAACGCAGCACAAAAAAGACACAAAAAACCTGGAATAACTCAGCGGGGCAGACAGCTTCTCTGGAGAAAAGAAATAGGTGACGTTTCAGGTCGAGACCCTTCTGACAAATACAGGCTAACCATAGACACAAAATGCTGGAGTAACTCAGCGGGACAGGCAGCATCTCTGGAGAGAAGGAATGGGTGACGTTTCGGGTCGAGACCCTTCCTCAGTATGAAGAAGGTTCTCGACCCGAAACGTCACCCATTCCTTCTCTCCAGAGATGCCGTCTGTCCCGCTGAGTTACTCCAGCATTTTGTGTTTATATTTGGTTTAAACCAGCATCTGCAGTTCCTTCCTACACAGCCTAGCCATACTCAACTGATGAAGGAAAACATAACATATCCCTTCTTTACCTAATTGCGCTGTCACTTTCAATATGATATAATTTTGTATTATGATTAAAATAGCAGAGAACACCCTGGAATATATTTTAAGAAATGGTTGAAAGGTACTTAATAACTGGATTGGGTAGAATCAGCTTGGATTTATCAAAGGGAAATCACAACTTCATAAGACCTAGGAGCAGAATTAGGCCAATCAACTGATCAAGCCCACGCCACCATTCTAATCTATCTTTCACTCTCAACCCCATTCTCCTGCCTTCTTCTCCTCATAAACCTTGACACCCATACTGTACAGAAATTTGTCAATCTCAACCTTGAAAATACCCATTGACTTGGCCTCCACAGCCTTCTGTGGCAATGAATTCCACAGATTCACCACCCTCTGACTAAAGAAATTCTTCATCTCCTTTCAAAAGGGACATCCTTTTACGCCGAGGCTACGGCCTCTGGTTGTAGACTCTCCCACTAGTGGAAACATCCTGGCCACATCCACTCTCTCGCAGGCCTTTCACTATTCGGTAAGTTTCAATGAGGTTACCCCCTCATCCTTCAAAACTCCAGCGAGTACAGGCACAGTGCCGCCAAACACTCAAATCCCGAGCATTTTTGAGGTTGTAACTGGCAGAATAGATCAGGTTAAACTAATGGATGTAGTTCATGTGCATTCACATACATTCTTTGATAATATGCTGCACATCACGGAAATTATATTAATTACAGAACATAGGATAGGGGTTGAACTGTCCTGGGCCGATTAATGTTTAGTGTTTTCCAAGTCATTCGTAACTGTCACTGTAGGTCATGTTGTTACCCGTGGGCGGAGCACCAAGGCAAATTCCTTGTATGTGAATACGTGGCTAATAAACTTACTTACTGACTGCTTTCATAGATTGAAGATTGGTTAATGAGCAGAGAGTGGGAATAACAAGACTATGTTTGAGTTCAGTTTAGTTTATTGTCACACGTGTCGAGGTACACTGAACAACTATTTTGTTGCCCGCTATCCAGTCAGCGAAAAGACTGATTGAAGGAATAGTGTCTAGTTTAGTTTATTGTCACGTGTACCGAGGTACAGTGAAAAACTGTTTTTGTTGCATGCTAACCAGTCAGCGGGAAGGCTGTACACAATTGCAATCAACCCATCCACTGTGGACAGATATAGGATAAAGGGAATACCATTTAGTGCAAGATACAGTCCAGTAAAGTCCGATTAAAGATAGTCTCTGGGTCTCCAATGAAGTAGATGATAACGCCTTTATGCTGTCTAGTTGGTAAAAGGATGGTTCAGGTGCCAGATAACAGCTGGGAATAAACCGTCCCCGAATCTGGAGGCGTGCGTTTTCACACTTCTGTACCTCTTGCCTGATGGGATAGAGGAGACGAGGGGGTGTCCGGAGCGAGACTGGTCCTTGATTAGGCTGGTGGCCTTGCCGAGGTAGCGTGAAGTACAGATGGAGTCAATGGAATTGGATTGGGAAGGTGTGGGGCCAGCAGGGTGCTGGAGGATTGGGTCTGGGGCTAAGAGGCCCTTCTGACAAATACAGGCTAACCATAGACACAAAATGCTGGAGTAACTCAACGGGACAGGCAGCATCTCTGGATAGAAGGAATGGATGACGTTTCAGGTCGAGACCCTTCCTCAGTATGAAGAAACTTTATCTAATTGTGCTGTCACTTTCAATATGATATAATTTTGTATTATGATTAAAATAGCAGAGAACGCCCTGGAATATATATTAAGAAATGGTTGCAAGGTACTTAATAACTGGATTGGGTAGAGTCAGCATGGATTTATCAAAGATAAATCATAACTTCACAGGTCCTAGGAGCAGAATTAGGCCCATCAACTGATCAAGCCTACTCTGCCATTCAATCATGGCTAATCTATCTTTCCTGCCTATCCATTCTCCTGCCATCTTCTTCCCATAAAACCCAACACTCATACAATAGTCTGCAGTCCGTCTGTTTTTTCTTGTTTTCTTGTCCTGTTTTCGCTTGTTAATTTGAGTTATTAGGTTGCGTATGTATGTGGGGGGGTGGGAGAAACGTTTTAGTCTCTTCCTTTGGGGGGGGGGGACACGACTTTTCTTGTCGTATTCTCCGTCTCCATCTGCGCTGAGGCCTAATGGCGGAGCTGGCAGCTTCCAACTGCGACCGACCTCGAGGCTCTGGAGGCCGAGCCAGCCTGGACTTACCAGCGGGAGGCTGGCCGACTTCGGGGTTGTGGCGGGTTCAGATGTTCCGGCGGCCCGACTCGGAGCTGTGGCGGCTTTCCGGTGGCGGCGGCAGCGACTTCGGAGGTTCGGCCTCGGGCCCAGTAGACGACATCGTCGGGAGCTCGCAGGTCACAGGTTGGTGACCTGTTTTTTCGGGAGCTCCCACGGCAACAGCTTCGTACGTTGAACTGGAAGGCGACAGCTTCGACCGCCCCGGGCCGCGGAGTTGAACCGGCCCGTTCGCAGAGCACGGTTCAGCCGCGGGACTTACTTACCATCACCCGGTGGGGGTCACAACATTGGAGGCCTGGATCGCCTCAGCGCAGAGGAAGAACAAGAAGGGAAGAGCCAAAGACTTAAGATTTTTACCTTCCATCACAGCGAAGAGGCATCTGGTGAACTCACTGTGGTGGATGTTAAATTTGTGTTTATTGTGTGTTTTGTTATTTTATTATATGTATGACTGGAAGGCAATAAAACTTTATTCAGACCGAAAGGGACCAGCACGCTGAGAGTCACCTGGCTTGGGCACCATTATATTCATATAATATTATATCACATTATATTTGACAGCAATGCAGAGAGACTTCAAGGGAGATAGGCAAGAACAGACCAGAGAGCAAGGGTTCTGACCTGGGGTAAATTTCAACTGCACAAGGGGTAAATTTGTTGATTCTGGATTTGTACATATATTTTCTCATTGACTGACTGTGTTCGGTTCTGGTATACCGGTATCTGTTCATCATTCGTTGTTCATAAGTGAAACAATGTTGTTGTGTGCTATTAAAGTTGCAAGGGGTAAACGGGATGAAAAAAGTTTGGAACCACTGCCATGAAGTCATACAGTGTGGAAACGGGCCGTTCGGCCCAACATGTCCCGGCTACACTAGACCCACCTGCTCACGTATGCCCATATCCCTCCAAACCTGTCAAGATTCAAGAGAGCTTATTGTCATGTGCCCCAGATAGGACAATGAAATTCTTGTTTTGCTTCAGCACAACAGAATATAGTAGGCATGAATACAGAACAGATCAGTGTGTCCATATACCATTATATAAACATATACACACATGGATAAATAAACAGATAAAATGCAAATAAACTGATAATGGTCTATTAATGTTCAGAGTTTTGTTTGAGTTGAGTTTAATAGCCTGATGGCTGTGGGGAAGTAGCTACTCCTGAACGTTGCAGTCTTCAGGCTCCTGTACCTTCTACCCGAAGGTAGCGGGGAGATGAGTGTGTGGCCAGGATGGTGTGGGTCCTTAATGATGCTGGCAGCCTTTTTGAGGCAGTGACTGTGATAGATCCCCTCGATGGAAGGAAGGTCAGAGCCGATGATGGACTGGGCAGTGTTTACTACTTTTTGTAGTCTTTTCCTCTCCAGGGCACTCAAGTTGCCGAACCAAGCCATGATGCAACCGGTCAGCAAGCTCTCTACTGTGCACCTGTAGAAGGTAGAGAGAGTCCTCCTTGACAGACCAACTCTCCATAATCTTCTCAGGAAGTAGAGGCGCTGATGAGCTTTCTTTATAATTGCATCAGTGTTCTCGGACCAGGAGAGATCTTCAGAGATGTACACGCCCAGGAATTTGAAGCTCTTGATCCTTTCAACCATCGACCCGTTGATATAAACGGGACTGTTGGTCCCCATCCTACTCCTTCCATGCACCCACCACCTTTTGTGTGAAAACGTTACCCCCTCAGATCCCTATTAAAGCTTTTCCCTTTCACCTTAAACCCGTGTCCTCTGGTCATCAATTCACCTATGCAGGGCAAGGGACTCTGTGCATCTGCCAAATCTATTCCTCTAATGATAGAAGATAATGCAGAAATAAATGTGAAGTCATTCACGTTAGTGGAAACAAGCTGGTGAAGTGAACTTTTTAAAAAGACATTTTATAATGGTGACAGATTGAAAATTGATTGCGTTCACAGGTATCTGGGTGACCTTGTCCATGTAACACTGAGTGATTGTCTAGCCAGCAAATAATTGTCTTTATTGCAATTGGCTTTGAGTACAAGAAGGAAAAAAATCTTTGTTGTGGTTATAAGCGGAACATTACGTAGAAACCTGTTCTCCCTATCCACAGAAGGATGTACTAGCAATAGGGGGAGTGCAACAAAGGTCCATTACATTAATTTGTGGGATGGTGAGGCTTGTTCTACAGGGAGAGACTAAACGTTTTGGACTTGTACTGCCTGGAGCTTAGAACAACAGGGGATAATAATTGAAGCAGAAAACTAGAAGAGAACCTTAAAAAAGAAGAAAACCTTAAAAGGTTGATGGGTACATTCTGGGAGCATGGGGTTCTTTTTGGAGAGAGCGATCACAGCTACATCACAAAGGGTTGCCCTTTAGGGATGGAGATAGGAGGTTTCTGCATCCCGAGAGTGATGTGCCATTGGAGCCCTCTCTTCCAAGAGGCCTCTGGAGTCTCGGTTGCTAAGTATATTCAAGGCAGCGACCAATGGATTGTTTTGGATCTGGGTTTAGCACAGGAAAGTTGTGCAGAGATGAAAAATGACCGAGTGGCCTTAAGGGGCCATGTGGCCTATTTCTGCTTCTATTTCTTACCTTCTCACATCTACATGCAGGGAATTGTGCACAAAGTTCTGAAAATAGCTGGCTATCTGGGGTGAGAAAGATATTTGAACACCCAACAGGCAAGATTTACAGTGTCAGTGGGTACAAAGCAAGAGAGGGGACAGGTCCCACCAAAAATATGTTTTGTTATTAATGTTTAATGTTTTAAGTGTCATTCCTAACTGTCACTGTATGTCATGGCATCACTTGCGGGCGGAGCACAAAGGCAAATTCCTTGTATGTGAATACTTGGCCAAAAAACGTATTCATGAACATCATAAAATATCTGATCAAAGGACCACTGTGATACAAAACTCAACCACCCTTGGAAAAGAGAAGGATTGCAGCATCTAGATCCTCAAAATCATGGTTAATGCAGGACAGACTTGATGTTATTCAAATATATAGGCCTGGATAGAGTACATGTGGACAGGATGTTTCCACTAGTGGGAGAGTCTGGGATCAGAGTTCTTAGCCTCAGAAGTAAAAGACATTCCTTCAGGAACGAGACGGTCAGGGGGGAGGGGGGAGAGAATCAGTGGAATTCATTGCACAGAAGGCCAAGTCCATAGATATGTTTAAGACAGAGATAGATACTTGATTAGTACAGGTGTGAGGAGTTATGGGGAGAAGGCAGGAGGATGGGGTTGAGGGGGAAAGATAGATCAGCCACGAGTGAATGGTGGAGTGGGCGATGGGCCAAATGGCCCATTCATCCTGCTCCCATCACTTATGAACATGAAATATCACTCCACGGACGATTCATTGAGCATTTGAGGCATCGGTAGAGTGGGCCACTGGAGGCCCTGCTGCAGCCTGGGTCTCAATTAGATCACACTGCACCAAAAGACCAAGCACACGGTTGGCATGTGGTGGTCCAGAGTGGCAGATATCATAGACATCGATCGCTGGCTGCGGGAGCTTCGATCGCCCTAACTGTGAATGGTTCGACAGCCCCGACCAGGGGAGAATAAAAGAGTGAAGACTCTTAGACTTTATTGCTTTCCATCACAGTGAGGAATATGGGGAATCTGCTGTGGTGGCTGTTTATGTTAATTTTTACGTGGTTGTGTCTCTTGTAGCTTTTTTTTTTTTTAAGAATGACTGTGTGGTAAATAGAATTTTACTGTACCTTAATTGGTACACGTGACAAAAAAATCATTTTGGACATCACCTAGCCAGGCCGACCCCAACAACTCCGACCAAGTGCCACCGCAAGGACAACGGGCCTTTATGGCCAAGTTAAGACTCTACATTTCTAACAACCCTGAACTTGAAGGAGTACAAGACGGCACTGGAACTGGAAGTTTAGACATGCAGCCCTTCGGCCCACGCCGACCAGCAATCATGCCCCTACACCAGCACTATCCAACACACCTGGAATGCGGGAGGAAACCAGAGCACCTGGAGGGAACCCACACGTTCACACAACTCCAGACGAACAGCAGCCAAGGTCAGGATCAAACCCAGGTCTCTGGCGCTGCGAGACACCAACTCCTCTGCTGTGCCACCTTGCCACCCCAAATGTGGTGACTCTTATGTACTTCCTCAGTGTACTTCCTATTCTTACACTCTTGGACTGCAGTATTGTTGTACCTATGTATAGTAGGACTGGACTGTAGCAAAAAAAAAAATCACTGTACCTCGATACATTTAGCATAATTTAGAGATACAACACGGAAAGAAGAGTCCGCATCAACTTGCGATCCCTGCACATTCTTGGATTTTGGTTCGCCAAAAATATTCCAAATGGAATTTAAACTGGAGGTGGTGGAGGGTGGACTTCAGCAGAAAAAGGGTTCTTGGTGAAGAGCTACCTTAAATTTAGTTGCGTGTGGTTGGGTAACTATGGTAGGGTGAAGACTATTTCATGCTCTAATTGTGCAGGGGAAGAATGAATTGCTGCACACATCTGTCTTGGTAGCTGGTAGCATTAACTTTACCATACACACACTGGGAACAATTTGCACTTATACCAAGCCAACTAACTTACAAACCTGTACATCTTTGGACTGTGGGAGGAAACTGAAGATCTTGGAGAAAAGCCACGCAGGTCACGGGAAGAACGTGCAAACTCCATACAGACAGCACCCGCAGTGGAGATCGAACCTGGTGCTGCAAGGCAACAATTTTTCCTCTGCACCACCGTGCCGCCCTGTAACAAAGTACCATGGGACTTGCCCTCCACAGACGGAGGACACGCATCACGGACTGGAACCCGCCCAGCAGGCCCGGCTCACCCGCTGAGGGTTGTGGAACGAGGAAACCCACCTGGAGAGCTGGGAAGCTGTGGGAGAGAGGTTGGAGTGGGCCACTGGGGGGGCTCTGCAGCAGCCTGGGGCTCAGCCGGTCCAGTAGCCACATGGACGGGATGTGGCCCCACAGAGGCACGGAGCAGTGGTAGTGGACACCACGCCAGGCCGACCCTGCAACGCCACCAGGACAACAAACCTTGCACTTACAACAACTGGAAGTTGAAAGAAGAAAGGTCTCGACCCAAAACATCACCCATTCCTTCACTCCAGAGATGCTGCCTGGGTTTTTGAGTCTAACTGGGGATTGATAATGTCACCAAACTGGCAACTCTGTACACTGTCTCAGTGTACCACTGCTGCACACTTGTACTGTATCTGAGATGTGTATCTACAACACATCAAAGAACTTCTGTATAGTGATACTTGTACTGAACTGCACACAAAAATGGATTTCACTGTACCTAGCTGCAGTACATGTGACAATAAGTACCATTGAACCACTAATTAAATAAAAATGAAAGGCCCACATGTTTGTAACATCCTCCATGATTTGAGGATGTTCTAAAGTGTGTCTCAAACACAGAACGGGAACAGTATAGGAGGCCAATCAGCCCATTGAATCAATGCTGGTTTATATACTATAAACTGCATATGCATATGTTTGCATGCATTGGCATGTAAATATGTATGGATATATGTATGTATATGTTCACACATGTATACATATATGTATATACACACACAAACTTGAGATTATGTTTGTGAATTAATTGGTGAGTCACAGAGAAGTAGGAATAAATAATATTGTCTCCTCCTTTTTCAACATATAAGATTTAATTTGATGTTTATGAGGTGTATTTAAGTTCATTATTATTTTGTTTTGATTTTTTTTGTTTTACATGTTCAAAATAAAATACATACAACTACTGCTGTTCATTTAACACCTACAGTCTTCCTGCAATTTCTTTCTCCTCCAGTGCAACACATTAATGAAAAACCCATTTTTTTTCTGTTACTACCAGCTGTATAGACAGTGACTTCCAGGTTATAACCACTCTCCACATAAAGACTCCTCACAACCCAGTCACTTATTAATGCTTTCCCAATCATTTAACCTATCAACATTGTGGCACTGGTCATGACACCAGATGAATAATGAATAAACTGGCGCGCACACACACAACCAAACATGAACTCACCTGAGGGGCTTGCTTTCTTTCTAGAGACAAACAAGGGCACCTAGACTCATTTCCACCTCAGGGCTCCAGGGTTTATAAGGGGTGGGTCTGTAGGATTGGGTTAATTGGCTCAATGACCCTTAATTGGACTTGGCTGTGTCTCGTTCGCCTGTTGCTGGGAGAGGAGAGCACCTGAAAGGTGACGTGCCATTCACAACATCTTATTGCAGGCTCTTTGTGTCCATCCCACGACATCATCATCAGCGGTCGCTTGAAACGAGTATGACTGCCCTCTCCGCTCCATAGAGTCATCTACTTGTGGGTCTGCAGAGGCCGATCCGCGATCCACAAACCTCGGTGCAACGTGGGCAGTGGCGACTGGCGGTGGTTGGTAGTCATCGAGCCCCCTTCTCTCTCTCTCTCTCTCTCTCTCTCTCCCCTTAAGGGCCTGTCCCACGAGCATGCGATCTGCATGCGGCAAGCGCGACCAAACCAGAAGCGGGGGCCACGCGGAGGTCGGGTGAGTGAAGCGAAGTCCGCGGTAAGTTCGCAAGGACAGAGACGGACACGGAGGCATACACAGAGAGGGTCACGGAGGCACACAGAGAGGGTCACGGAGGCACGCAGAGAGGGTCGCGGAGGCACGCAGAGAGGGTCGCGGAGGCACGCAGAGAGGGTCGCGGAGGCACGCAGAGAGGGTCGCGGAGGCACACAGAGAGGGTCACGGAGGCACACAGAGAGGGTCACGGAGGCACACAGAGAGGGTCATGGAGGCACACAGAGAGGGTCACGGAGGCACGGCGTCGAGGCGGTGCGTACGACATTGAGGTGGCTGTGGGCCAATAGGCCGTTGCCGCACGGAATTTTTGAACATGGTCAGTTTTTCGGAGCCCCGAGCGATGTCGGGACCAGCTCCGCACAACTCCATACGGCTCCGGCGATCGAAGTGGGACCAGCCCCACGAGGTCATTAGGTCTTGCTTGCCGCATGGAGTTGCATGCTGGTGGGACAGGCTTGCAGTGTTGTCGCTTTGTCTCTGCGACACAGCTTAGTTCCATTTTGTGACGTGCAGCTCCTTCCGGCACACACATGCTCTCCTAATAACCCTGCATCATCAGAACATCTTGCTGCAATGATCTTATAGAGGTATATAAAATCATGGGGGGGGGGGAATAGATCGGGTAGATGCACAGAGTGTTTTGTTCAGAGTAAGTGAATCGAGAACCAGAGGACATACTGTAGGTTCAAAGTGAGTTGGAAAATATTTAATAGGAATCTGAGGGGTAACTTTTCCACACAAAGGGTGGTGGGTGTATGGAATGAGCTGCCAGAGGAGAGAGTTGAGGCAGGGACTATCCCAATGTTTAAGAAACAGTTAGACGGGTGCATGGATAGTCTGGCTTGGAGGGATATGTGTCAAATGCAGGCAGGTGGGATGAGTGTAGCTGGGACACGTCGTGGACAAGTTGGGCCGAGGGGCCTGTTTTCACACTGTATCACCCTATGACTCCAAATTTAGTCCCGTCTTTTTTGCACCATCTATAGACCCCCAGCTAACTCTGCCCTGAACTTCTTCATCTGCTGTTTGACATCTATATCAATGATTTGGATGAGAACGTACATGGCATGATTGGCAAGTTTGCAGATGACACAGAAGTGGGTGTTGTTGCAGATAGTGAAGTTGGTTGTCAAAGATTGCAGAAGGATCTTGATCGGCTGGGCAGGTGTGCAGGGGAATGGTTGATGGAATTGAATACGGAGAAACGTGAGGTGTTGCATTTTGGGACGTCTAACATGGGCAGGACCTACACAGTGAATGGTCGGGCACTGGGGGGCATTGTAGAGCAGAGGGATCTAGGAGCACAGGTGCACAGTTTGTTGGAAGTGCCATCACAGGTAGATTGGGTGGTCAAAAAGGCTTTTCATAAGTTCATAAGATGTAGGAGCCAAATTAGGCCATTCGGCCCATCAAGTGTACTCCGCGGGGTAGGAATTGCAACCTTCACGTGGTCCGCCCTGTTTCGACTAATGCAATCAACCCGAAGTGCACAAACAAGATCAAACAGAGCAAGTTGACCTGCAACTGTAGGCTGTGCGCGCCATACGCAAGAAGAAGAAGACGTGTACTCCGCGGTTCAATCATGGCTGAACTATCTTTCCTTCTCAACCCTTTTCTCCTACTTTCTCCCCGTAACCCTCGACACCCGTACTAATAATGAACGTGTCAATCTCCACCTATTAAAAATATGGAGAAAGCACACTATATGTGGTTTTGGCACATTGGCCTTCATCAGTCAGAGTTGTGCGTACAGGCGTTGGGAGGTCATGGGGCAGTTATGTCAAACCCGGGTCTCCGGCGCCGAAAGCG
Organism: Raja brachyura; assembly: GCA_963514005.1. The sequence continues at coordinate 148,703 of CAUPSL010000965.1, forward strand.
CTGTCAGGCAGCAACTCTACCGCTGCGCCACCGTGCCATATGTTTTCCGAGGAAGCGTGTCGAACATTTTTATCGTCCGCGGAAAGACTATACCTGATTACAATCAGACCTTCCACAGTACAGAGATACAGTGCAACGATTAGTGCAAGATATAGACCAGTAACATTATGCAGTCTCTCCTATATTTAGACAATAATCTGTTTTCCTATTTTTTCTATCAACGCTGATAATCTTAAATAATTTTACTCGGACTGCAACTTTTTTTTGCCCAGTCATTTAACTTATCTATATCTCTTCACAAAATCTAAATGCTCCCTCAATTTGCTCTCCTACCTATCTTTGTATCATCAGCAGATTTGGCTGCAATACACTCGGTCCCTTCATCTGGGTCATGGGGCAAAGAAAACGAGTTGATAAAGGAATGATCGATGAAGAGGACCAAAGTCCGAAGCGAAGAGTGCCAGAGATAAGAGTGAAGAACATCTTTGTCATAACAACGCTCGATAACAATCTTCTCGGGTCGCAGAGTCCAAATCCTTCGCACTTCATATCGTATTCTGGCCGGGGTAACGGGATAGAAAGTTACCGAAAAAGTTTGCGCTGAAGAAGAAATGTTTGGACCCAAGTATTCAAGAGAGAGTTAGATATAGCTCTTAGGGCTAACAAAATCAAGGGATATGCGGAGAAAGAAGAAATGGGGTACTGATTCTGGATGATCGGCCATGATCATATTGAATGGCGCTGCTGTCTCGAAGGGCTGAATGGCCTACTCCCACACCTATATTCTATGTTTCTATAGACACAAAAAGCTGGAGTTACTCAGTGGGTCAGGCAGTATCTCTGGGGGAAAAAGTATAGATGAGTTTCGGGTTGGGTTCTGAAGAAAGGTCACTACCCGAAACATCATCTAATCCTTCTCTCCAGAGATGCAGTCTGACCCACTGAGTTACTCCACCTTTTTGTGTCTATCTTTGGTTCAAACCAGCATCTGCAGATTAATCCGACAAATCTTAGGCCCACCTTGCATGAGGTCATTTGTCACCAGCCCTGGTCTTAAATCTTGCCTCCATCTCTTCTCCCCCACCCCCTACTTTCAGTCTGAAGAAGGGTCCAGACCCGAGACGTCACCTACCCCTTTTCACCCGAGATGCTGCCTGACCCGCTGAGTGACTCCGGCACTTTGTATCTGTCATTGGGATATAACTGTTGGACTTCCCACCAGGAAGTTTGTTTTATATTCTTCATTCATAAAAATAAGAAGCACATTGGGTATATTGCAGATACTATCAGCAAATAACAGCGACAGTTCGGTTTAGTTTATTGTCATGTGTACCAAGGTACAGTGAAAAGCTTGTGTTAAAAGCATGCTAACCAGTCAGCGTAAGGCAGTACATGATGACAATCTAGCCATTTACAGTGTGGAGATACATGATAAAGGATAACATAAAGTTTAGTGGAAGTTAAAGCCAGTAAAGTTTGATTAAACATAGTCCAAGGGTCACCAATGAGGTAATAATGTTCCCCTTCATTTATCTGTTTAGGTTTATTATTCTCATGTGTACTGAGGTACAGTAGGAGTCCAGAACCTGGGCCCACCGTTTGAAAATAAGGGGTAGGCCATTTAGAATGGAGATGAGGAAAAACGTTTCCACCCAGAGAGTTGTGAATCTGTGGAATTCTCTGCCTCAGAAGGCAGCGGAGGCCAATTCTCTGCATGCTTTCAAGAGAGAGTTAGATAGAGCTCTTAAAGATAGTGGAGTCAAGGGAGAAGGCAGGAAAGGGGCACTGACTGTGGATGATCAGCCATGATCACAGTGAATGGCGGTGCTGGCTCGAAGAGCCGAATGGCCTACTCCTGCACCTATTGTCATAGTGCTGAGGGATAGACACAAAGTGCCGGAGCAACTGTGCGGGTCAGGCAGCATTCAGATTCAGATTCAATTTTAATTGTCATTGTCAGTGTACAGTACAGAGACAACGAAATGCATTTAGCATCTCCCTGGAAGAGCGACACAGCAAATGATTTGGATAAATAATAATAAGTGTCCGGGGGTGGGGGGAGGGGGGTGATTGGCAGTCACCGAGGTACGTTGTTGAGTAGCGTGACAGCCGCCGGAAAGAAGCTGTTCCTGGACCTGCTGGTTCGGCAACGGAGAGACCTGTAGCGCCTCCCGGATGGTAGGAGGGTAAACAGTCCATGGTTGGGGTGAGAGAGGTCCTTGGCGATGCTGAGCGCCCTCCGCAGACAACGCTTGCTTTGGACAGACTCAATGGAGGGGAGCGAGGAACCGGTGATGCGTTGGGCAATTTTCACCACCCTCTGCAATGCCTTCCGGTCGGAGACAGAGCAGTTGCCATACCAAACTGTGATGCAGTTGGTAAGGATGCTCTCGATGGTGCAGCGGTAGAAGTTCACCAGGATCTGAGGAGACAGATGGACCTTCTTCAGTCTCCTCAGGAAGAAGAGACGCTGGTGAGCCTTCTTGATCAGAGTTGAGGTATTGTGGGTCCAAGAGAGGTCGTCGGAGAGGTTGACTCCCAGGAACCTGAAGCTAGAAACACGTTCCACCTCCGTACCGTTAATGTGGATGGGGGTGTGCGTGCTGCCCCTGGACTTCCTGAAGTCTACAATGAGCTCCTTGGTCTTCTTGGAGTTAAGGGCCAGGTTGTTGTCAGCGCACCATGCTGCTAAGTGCTGGACCTCATCGTTGTTGCTGATGAGGCCAATCACCGTTGTATCATCTGCATACTTGATGATGGTGTTAGTACCATGTACAGGTGTGCAGTCATAGGTGAAGAGGGAGTAGAGGAGGGGGCTCAGCACACAGCCCTGTGGAACGCCGGTGTTCAGGGTGAGGGTTGAAGAGGTGTGCTTGTCTAACCTAACAGACTGGGGTCTGTTGGTTAGGAAGTCCAGTATCCAGTTGCAGAGGGAAGGAGCGATGCACAGATTACCGAGTTTGGTGATCAATTTTGATGGTATAATGGTGTTGAATGCTGCTGTAATCGATGAACAGCATTCTTACGGAAGTGTCTCTGTTGTCGAGGTGGGAGAGGGCGGAGTGAAGTGCCGTTGAGATGGCATCCTCCGTACTCCTGTTCTTGCGGTAGCCAAACTGATAGGGATCCAGTGTGGGGGGTAGGCAGCTTTTGAGGTGTGCCAGGACCAGCCTCTCGGAGCACTTGGTGATGATGGGGGTAAGTGCAACTGGGCGGAAGTCGTTGAGGCTTGCCGCAGTGGAGTGTTTTGGCACTGGCACGATGGAGGTGGTTTTAAGGCACGTGGGGACAACTGCATCTCTGGAGAAAAGAAATAGGTGACGTTTTGGGTTGGAACCCTTCTTCAGAATGGAAACATCACCTGTTCCTTTTATCCGTAGATGCTATACAAGAATGCTATGTAGAATATACAAATGCCGTACATTAGACAATAGGTGCAGGAGTGGGCCATTTGGCACTTCGAGCCAGCACCGCCATTCAATGCGATCATGGCTGATCATCCCCAATCAGTACCCCATTCCTGCCTTCACCCTATATCCCCTGACTCCGCTATTTTTAAGAGCCCTATCTAGCTCTCTCTTGAAAGCATCCAGAGAATCTGCCTCCACCGCCCTCTGAGGCAGAGAATTCCACAGACTCACCACTCTCTGTGAGAAAAAGTGTTTCCTGGTCTCCTTTCTAAATGACTTACCCCTTATTCTCAAACTGTGGCCCCTGGTTCTGGACTCCCCCAACATCGGGAACATGTTTCCTGCCTCTAGCGTGTCCAAGCCCTTAACAATCTTATATGTCTCAATGAGATACCCTCTCATCCTTCTAAACTCCAGAGTGTACAAGCCCAGCTGCTCCATTCTCTCAGCATATGACAGTCCTGCCAGATCCCGTTGTACTTTCCTTTTCCCAACTTGACGCCAACTTTAGATAAGTACAGACAGCATCCGTAGTCAGAATCAAACCCGGGTCTCCAGCGCTGTATTCGCTGTACATGAGTAACAATTTTAGCAAACACAGCACGCCAATAGCCACAAATGAAATTGTTTGACCATCTGGGATGTAGATTCAGAAATTATGACTTTTCAGCATATTAAAAATCGTATCAAACAAATGCCACACATACCAGATAGAAGAGGAGGAGAGATAAGGCCAATTTTCTTTGGACACGAATGGATAGGAAGCAATAACCTTAGTGTTAGACCAGAAGGAAGCTGGAAATTTCAGTTATTTATGGCTATCAGGGTTTTATTTGAGATATCAAACCTTTCTTATTTCCCAATAGGGCACCAGTATCTCCCTGGTGCTCTGGCTAATGTTGGGATCCCACCCTGTGCCGAAAGCAAGTGACAGTATCTGGTCATTATCAAATATATGTTTGAGGGAGTTTTCTGTGCATTGAACTCCCCACTGAATTTCCTAGATTGCATCCGTGACCACATATCCATCGACTGCGATGTGCTCCGGCAAGGCATGGGTTTTCAAATTACATTGTCCTTTCATTTTGTTTGCTTTCATTCCGTATTCTCTTTGAAGGCAAAGGGAATTCTGATTAGTTTGGAGCTTTGCTGAAGGCAAAGCTTGAGGAAAAGATACAGCTTTCCAAAAGGATGCCTGTAAACTTTAGATTTTAGTGACACAACGTGGGAACAGGTCTTCCGTCCACCGGGTCCTCGCCGAACAGTGATCACCCCGTACACCAGTATAATCCTACACACTAGGGACACTACACATTTCGCAGAAGCCAATTAATCTACAACCAAAAGATAGACACAAAAAGCTGGAGTAACTCAGCAGGACAGGCAGCGTCTCTGGAGAGAAGGAATGGGGGGCGTTTCAGATCGAGAAAACTAACCTACAAACCTGTAGGTCTTTGGAATGGATTAGGAAACCGGAGATCCCGGAGAAAAGCCATCAAACGCTCATCATATGTTAACCCACTTATTCCTGGGATCCTTCTTGTAAACCTTCTCTGGACCCGCTCCAGCGCCAGCTCTTCCTTCCTCGGGTATGGAGACTAAAACAGCTCACAATGCGGTCTGACCAGCCTCAGCATTACAGCATAATGTACGATTATACACAAGGACCAAACAGACTATGTTTGTAAAATCAATGGCAAGTACATGATATTCCTCACAGCAGAATTAGGCCATTTGACAATAGACAATAGACCGTAGGTGCAGGAGTAGGTCATTCAGCCCTTCGAGCCAGCACCGCCATTCAATGTGATCATGGCGGTTCATCCCCAAACAGTACCCCTTTCCTGCCTTCTCCCCATATCCCCTGACTCCTCTATCTTTAAGAGCCCTATCCAGCTCTCTCTTGAATAGTATCCAGAGAACCGGCCTCCATCGCCCTCTGAGGCAGAGAATACCACAGACTCACCACTCTCTGTGTGAAAAAGAGAGTTGGTCCTTCAAGTCTACTCCCACCATTCAATCATGATAGCTTTATCTTTCCCTCTCAACCCCACCCTCCTGCCTTCTCATGACCCCTGACACCCTTATTAATCAATAATCTGGAATCATCGTCCTTCTTTGACATAGAAACATAGAAAGTAGGCCATTCGGCCCCTCAAGCCAGCACCGCCATTTAATATGATCATGGCTGATTGTTCCTAGTGTGCAGGACAGTGTTAGTGTGTGGGGATCGCTGGTCGGCGTGGATTCGGTTGGCCGAAGGGCATTTTTCCACGATGTATCTCAAAATGAAACTCCAAACTAAACGAAACCAAGCTAAGCCGGTAGAACCATTGCCTCGTAGCGCCAGAGACCTGGGTTCGATCCTGACCTCGGGTCCTATCTGGGTGGAGTTTGCTGTGGCCGTGTGGGTTTCCTACGGGTACTGCAGTTTCCCCCCACATCCCAGAGGTGTGGGTTTGTAGGTTATTCGGCCTCTGTAAACTGTCCCTGGTGTACGGAGTGGGTGGGATTGTATGAAGTACTAGTTGCTAAACTTCATATGAAGTTCTTTAATATCCATATAAGTCAGAGACAAAGTAAAAGCCTTCATGCAGTTTTATGTTCCTTATCAAATTCAGTAAATGCGCCCAGCTAAGCTGCATTCCCAACACAGCGTATCCAGCCCATGACGAAGGGTTGGAGCGACCTGGAGCGGGGCCGTACATCGCCCGGCGCGGCTTTCATGGCCGCGGGACATTCCAGCGCCCGCCGGGGGCTCCAACGGTGACTGTGACCTTTGGGCCTAGAGCGGGGCCGTACATCGCCCGGCGCGGCTTTCATGGCCGCGGGACATTCCAGCGCCCGCCGGGGGCTCCAACTGTGACCTTTGGGCATAGAGCGGGGCCGTACATCGCCCGGCGCTACCTTAAAGGCCGTGGGATTTAACACCGCCCGCCTGCAGCTTGGACCTCGGGAGAGAGATGGTGCAGGGGAGAGAGAAGACTTTGCCTTCCATCACAGTGAGGAGGAGATTCACTGTGATGGATGTTTGTGTGAATTGAATTGTCTGTGTTTTTTTTTTATGAATTGTGTATGGCATGTAGAAACGGAGTTTCGTTCGAGCCTCTGAGGTTCGAATGACAAATAATAAAATCAAATCAAAATCAAATCAAATCAAATCAAATTCCACAAGATGGTATTGGGAAATCCCGGCATGGATCGGATCAGCAATCTAGTAAAACCCGGCACGGATCAGATCAGTATTATAGTGATTGATCATCTACCCAGACAAGTGATGGCTTCCACTGATGGTCGAACGGAAGCTTGCGTCCTTTTCAGGACAGACGATGACAGCGATGTTAACATTTGCAACAAGATGGGCACGAAAAGAAGAAGAAGATCCACATGGATAACCTGGAACTAGTGTGAACGGATTATTAGTAGTCGTCATGGACTCGGTGGGCCGAAGGCCTGTTCCATGCTGTATCTTTAATCTTTAAGTCAGTCTTGCAACATACCTTTGACATAGAAGAGCCATCGGGCATTGAAATACAAAATTGGCACTTTTACAGACTCTTTAGGGTTCAATCAAATTACATCACAGCCATTGAAGAACCTTGGAAGTGCCATTATTTTTGTAACACACAAAATAACAGTCATGCATAAGTAATATAAGAATATTACAAGAGAGAGTTAAATATAGCTCTTAGGGCCAGATGCAGGAAAATGTTAGTTCAGAACCAGGGATAACAGTTTAAGAATAAGGGGTAGACCATTTAGGACTGAGATATGCAAATACTTTTTCACCCAGAGAGTTGTGAATCTGTGGAATTCTCTGCCGCAGAAGGCAGTGGAGGACAATTCATTGGATGTTTTCAAGAGAGCGTTAGATTTAGCTCTTGGGGCTAAGGGAATCAAGGGATATGGGGAGAAAGCAGGAACGAGGTACTAATTTTGGATGATCAGCCATGATCCTATTGAAAGGTGGTGCTGGTTGACTCCTGCACCTATTTTCTATGTTTCTATTAATCTTATTAATGTATCATTATAATAAACACAATAATATGAATAAACATTAACCTTGTCATTGTTGAATGTAGTGGATTGATAGCACAACAGCATTAGTTCAATTGTGTATGTATAATACATTAGAATTGTGAAATAACTGGATAATGTATGACAAGGACCAATCTGAACTCCTAGTTATAATGTGAATAAAATTGAAGCATTGAATTAACAGTACTCCTGATAGCAAAAGCAACATACTGGAACAACATGGCAGATGGAGCACAATCTGAAATAATGCAAGGTGATCCACTTCATCGAATTGCTGAGTATTTATTAAATATTGCGAGATTAGGAAGCGTCGATGTTCAAAGGGACGTGAGTGTCCTTGCACAAAAGCCTCTGAAGAGTAACATGCAGTGTTACATGCAAGAGTGGCACGGGGGGCGCAGCGGTAGAGTTGCTGCCTGACGGCACCAGAGACCCGGGTTCGATCCTGACTATGGGTGCTGTCTGTGTGGAGTTTGTACGTTCTCCCCTTGACTGCGAAGGTCTCCTCCGGGTGCTCCGGTTTTCTCCCACAACTCCAAAGATGTCTGGGCTTGGAGGTCAACAGGTTTTGGTAAAAACTGCAAATTGTCCCTAGCATGTAGGATAATGTTCGTGTGCGGGGTGATCGTCAATCGGCACTGACTTGGTGGACAACTGGGTGAATTTACGCACTGTATCTCAAAAGTCCGAAGGCTTATACCCCTGTCCCACTTAGGAAACCTGAACGGAAACCTCTGGAGACTTTGCACCCCACCCAAGGTTTCCGTGCAGTTCCCGGAGGTTCCCGGAGGTTTTTGTCAGGTTCCTGGAGGTTTTTTCAATTTTTTGAAATAATCGCCAGAACATACAAGAAGCGGAAACCACTTTCGACCATTAGGGAGACTGACAAAAACCTCCGGGAACCGCACGGAAACCTTGGGTGGGGTGCAAAGTCTCCAGAGGTTTCCGTTCAGGTTTCCTAAGTGGGAAAGGGGCATTAGATTCTGAGTCGCACGTCTTATATTCTAATGCAGTTGAGAAATCTAAAACATAAAGGCACTAAATGCTGGAATAAATCAGACAATATTTGAGGACTGTAAAACATTTTGGTTTGCTGTGACGATGACTATCCTTCATATCTATACGATTTCAAATACTACAGGGAATAGCTTTAAGGTGAGAGGGGCAAAGTTCATAGGAAATGCATGGGGTAAGTTATTTTACACAGAGGGCGGTTAGTGCCTGGAACGCACTTCCTCGGTTAATGGTTGAGGCAAATATTTTAGAATCATAGAAAATAGGTGCAGGAGTAGGCCATTCGGCCCTTCGAGCCTGCACCGCCATTCAATATCCAATTCAATATCCTGTACCTGCCTTCTCTCCATACCCCCTGATCCCTTTAGCCACAAGGGCCACATCTAACTCCCTCTTAAATATAGCCAATTAACTGGCCTCAACTACCTTCTGTGGCAGAGAATTCCACAGACTCACCACTCTCTGTGTGAAAAAGATCTTCTCATCTCGGTCCTAAAAGACTTCCCCTTTATCCTTAAACTGTGACCCCTTGTTCTGGAGTTCCCCAACATCGGGAACAATCTTCCTGCAGCTAGCCTGTCCAACCCCTTAAGAATTTTGTAAGCCTCTATAAGATCCCCCCTCAATCTCCTAAATTCCAGCGAGTACGTCCAGTCTTTCTTCATATGGATGTCCTGCCATCCCAGGAATCAGTCTGGTTTTAGTGGCATTTTTGGGCATTTGGATATGCAGGGAATGGAGGGATGTGGGTGATGTACAGGTAGATACATGATGGTCTTAGCATCATGTTCAGCACAGACATTGTGGGCCGAAGGGCCTGTTCTTGAGCCATACAGTTCTATGTTTCACTCACTCTTAACATTAGCACCATTTCTCACTCCTCAGATACTGACTGATTTGATGCGTATTTCTAGCATTCAGCAATGGCACTTTTCTGTATGCATTGGAAATGGCTTGAAGCCTTGTTTGATGCCTATACATGCATCACGTGCAATGCATTGCAGTCAGCGTTTCTCTTCATTAGTCAATCAAGGTGCTGAGAGAATGGAGCAGCTGGGCTCTGGAGTTTAGAAGGATGAGAGGGGATCTCATTGAAACATATAAGATTGTTAAGGGCTTGGACACACTAGAGGCAGGAAACATGTTCCCGATGTTGGGGGAGTCCAGAACCAGGGGCCGCAGTTTAACAATAAGGGGTAAGCCATTTAGAACGGAGACGAGGAAACACGTTTTATCACAGAGAGTGGTGAGTCTGTGGAATTCTCTGCCTCAGAGGGCGGTGGGGGCAGGTTCTCTGGATGCTTTCAAGAGAGAGCTAGATAGGGCTCTTAAAAATAGCGGAGTCAGGGGATATGGGGAGAAGGCAGGAATGGGTTACTGATTGGGGATGATCAGCCATGATCACATTGAATGCCGGTTCTGGCTCGAAGGGCTAAATGGCCTACTCGTGCATCTATTGTCTATTGTCCATTGTCAATCAATTCCTGTCCTCAGAATTAAACCGCAGTTCTATTGATGTGGATCGACACAAAATGCTGGAGTAACTCAGCGGGACCAGTCAGCATTTCTGGAGAGAAGGAGTGGGTGACGTTTCGGGTCGAGACCCTTCTTCAGTCCCAAAGTCAGGGGAGAGGGAGATGAAGAGATACGGAAGGGTAAGGTGTGAAAACAAGATATCTGAGGGAATGAAGATCAAGGAAAATGTCGAAGAGATCATTGTTAACCCGGGGAAGGTGACAACGAGGCATATGAAGATAAACTTTTATCAGGGGAACAGTCAGACTGGTCGGGGAACTAGGATGGGGGAGGAATGGAGAGAGAGGGAATGCAAGGGTTACTTGAAGTTAGAAAAGTCAATATTCATACCGCTGGGTTATACTTGAAGTAAGTGGTGTGGAAGTGGTCAGTGCATTTGGCCTTCCGAGCTCTCTTCTATCGATGGACTCGTTCAGAACAAACAGGTTCAAAAAAATATTAAATAATAAATATTCAATGCATGAGCATAAAGACTTCAATGTTCAGGCTCCCGTTCGTTTTTCCCTAGAATGTGAAACTAGCCAGAGCGTAAAATGTGCAAATCAGAATGTAGGATATACTACAGAACAGCAGAGGAACAGGCCCTTTGGCCCACAATGTCAGTGCTTATCTAAAAGCCTCTGAAACGCCTCTCTCATATCTGCTTCCACCATCATTGCTGGCATAATGTTCTAGGTCCCCACTACTCTCAAAAAACTTACCCCGCACATCTTCATTAAACTTTCCCTCTCTCAACTTATAACACTGCCCTCCAGTTTAGTTTATTTTACTAAACCTTTCTGGTTAGACACAAAATGCCGGAGTAACTCAGCGGGCCAGGCAGCATCTCTGGAGAGAAGGAATGGGTGACGTTTCGGGTTAGAGTTGAAGGAGAGCTCTCGTCACCAATTCCTTTCCTCCAGAGATGCTGCCTGGCCCGCTGAGTTACTCCAGCATTTTTGTGTCTATCTGCAGTGTGCCTTATTAAGGGCCTGTCCCACTTGGCGATTTTTTTTCGGCGTCACCAAAAGATTTTGAACATTTCAAAATCCAGCGGCGACAAAATAAACGTTGTGGCACTCGAAAAAAACACCGCGCGTCATACGTTATCACGCCACATCACGTCACGTCACGGTGCGTCACCGCCGTGTCACGCCGCATCACGCTGCGACGTTTCGGTGACCTGATACGTCAGGCAATGATGCCGGCAGTCGCCAAAATTAATCGGCAAGTGGGACAGACCCTTTAACTTGCAGTTCCTTCCTACACATAAACCTTCCTACACATTAACTGTGTTAAGTGGAGGTCTTGGGTTTTTTTGTAATGTAAGACTGTAGAAAATACAATTTAGTTCAAACCAAGCTGTTTGAATGACAATAAAAGGCATTCTATTCCATTCTACCATTCCAGTGTTGAACATTTTCACCCAGGGAAAACTGTTCTGACCGTCTACCGTATCTCTGCCTCTCATCATTTGATATGCTTCTTTCAAGTCTCAACTCAACCTCCAACGTTCCGCAGAAAACAATCCAAGTCTATCCATCTTCTCCCTGTGGCTGAGACCCTCTAATATAACCAGCATCCTGGTAATCCTCCTTTGCTCATACGTTCTTAAGCTCCTTTGCACCCTCTCCAAATCCTTCCAGTAATACGATGACCAAGAACAGCATGCAATACTCCAAATGCGACCAAAGCGAAATCCTGTGGAGCTGAAAAAATGATTTAAATACACCAGTTTAGAGCACATCGTGTTAACCACTGATAGAAATTGAAGACCATGAAGGCTTTCAACAAGATTTGAGGCAGATCTGCAACATAACTACTCTAAGGTTGTTGAGCCTAAAGTATTAACTCTACTTCTCTCTCCACAGATGGAAAGATTGGTGGTGCAGCGGTAGAGTTACTGCCTTACAGCGCCAGAGACCCGGGTTCGATCCCGACCTCGGGTGCTGCCTGTATGGAGTTTGTACGTTCTCCCTGTGACCACATGGGTAATTTTCTCCATGTTTACACAAAAATCTGGAGAAACTCAGCGGGTGCAGCAGCATCTAAGGAGCGAAGGAGATAGGCGACGTTTCGGGTCGAGACCCTTCTTCAGACTGGACATGTTTAGTTTAGTTTAGTTTTAGTTTAATTCAGAGACACAGCACGGAAACAGTCCCTTCGGCCCACCGCGTCCGCACTGAACAGTAATTCCCCGCACATTGAGACTATCCCACATGCATTAGGGACAATTTTTACATTCACCAAGGCAATTAACTTATAAACCTGTACGTCTTTGGAATGTGGGAGGAAACAAAAGATCACGGAGAAAACCCACGCCGGTCACGGGGAGAACGTAAAAACTCCATACAGACAGCGCCTGTAGTCGGCATCGAACCCGGGTCTCTGGCACTGCATTCGCTGTAAGGCAGCAACTCTACACTCCAAAATCCCACAGGTTTGTAGGTTAATTGGCTTGGGTTTGTATACTGGGTATAAGTGTAAATTGTTCCAAGTGCGTGTGGAACAAGGGGGGGGGAACTGGCGCGGGTGGAGGGGGTGGATTTGGAACTTTATACAAACACAGAATATCACTGTGACTTGTCACGTGTGGCAATGAAGTATTCAATTCAAGGATAGTGTTAGTGTGCGGGGATCGCCGATTGGAATGGACTCGGCGGTCCGCGCTGTATTTCTAAACTAAACTAAACTAAACTAAACAGATACATAATATCGAAGTCCATTAACGTCTAGAATTAGATCAAACGTACCTATTGAGGTAGATGGGAGGTCAGGACCGCACTCTAGCTGATGAAAGGATCGCTAGCATTTGGACTGTCTCTATTTTGAAGACTCCGGCATGATAATTGAGGCATTCCCCCCCCCACTGCTGTCAGTGTTGTCCTTCAGATTATATGTTTAACCGAACCCATTTTGCTCTGTCAGTTGGATGTTAAAGGATTCCACGGTGCGTTTACCTCAGCATCCTCAGTAATTATCGCTACTTAATCATCACCATTTAAGCAGATCATTAACGCACTGATGTATGTGGGAAGCCTGCTGTGTACCAATTGGCTGCCACATCCATGTACTGCAACACGAGGCCACGCAGCAAACTCGCTTTGTTAAGTGGAACGAACTTTGGCATTCCCTGGGGGTGGGAAGGAGACGACGGAAAGACCAACCTCTCTGTTCTTTCGCCAAGTTTAGTTTGGAGACGTGAGAGGAAACCGGAGCGCCTGGATGAAACCAACGCAGTTACAGGGCGAACGTGTAAACTTCACACAGACAGCACCCGTCAGAATCGACCCCGGGTTTCCACTCTACAATGCTGAAAACATTTTTTTTTTTAGTTTTGGCTTTGAAACAGGCCCTTCGGCCCACCGGGTCCGCGCCGACCAGCGATCTCCCGCACACTAACACCATGCCACACATACTAGGGACAATTGATATTTTATTACACCAAGCCAATCAACCTACAAACCTGTACGGCTGTGGAGTGTGGGAGGAAAATGAAGATCTCAGAGAAATCCCACGCGGTCACCAGGAAAACGCACAAACTCTGTACAGACAGCACCCGTAGTCGGGATCGAACCTGGGTCTCTGATGCTGAAAGACGGCAACTCTATCGCTGCACCACCATGCCGCCCCAATTATTAAATATTTTCAATAATTAGCGCTTAGGAGAAATATATCTGAGAGATCCCGGGCGGCACAGCGGTAGAGTTGCTGCCGTACTGCGCCAGAGACCCAGATTTGATCCTGACTACGGGTGCTGTCTGTACAGAGTTTGTACGGTCTCCCTGTGCCTTTTCTCCGGGTGCTCCTGTTTCCCCCCACACTCCAAAGACATGCAGGCTTGTAGGTTAATTGGCTTGCAAATGGTAAATTGTGGGTTAGTACAGGGATCACTGGTCAGGCAAACTCGGTGGGCCGAAGGGCCTGTTTCCATGCTGTATCTGTAAAGTTTAGCATTTACAGGCACTCTTTTGGAAAGCTAGGTTAATTGGCCCTAGTTTGTAAGATAGTGCTGGTGTACGGGGTGATCATCGGTTGGCGCGGTTCAATGGGCCGAAGGGCCTGTTTCCTCGCTGTATCTCTAAATTAAAAAAAGTCTAAAGTATAAAAGCAGAAAATTATTCCATCATTCCTAATCAAGTCAAGAGTCAAGAGAGCTTATTGTCATGTGTCCCAGATAGGACAATGAAATTCTTGCTTTTCCCCAGCACAACAAAATACAGTAGGCATAAATACATACAGAACAGATCAGTGTGTCCATTTACCATTGAATATATATTTACACACATAAATAAGCATATAAAGTGCAATAGGCTGTTAAAGTTCAGATTTTTGATCGAGATGAGTTTAATAGTCTGATGGCTGTGGGGAAGCAGCTGTTGTACCTTCTAGCTGATGGCAGCGGAGAGATGAATGTGTGGCTAGGATGGTGTGGGTCCTTGATGATGCTGGGAGCCTTTTTGAGGCAGCGACTGTGATAGATCCCCTTGATGGTAGGGAGGTCAGAGCCGATGATGGACTGGGCAATCTTTCCCAATCTCAATATCTCCCATTTTATTAAGGTGGTTTTCTTCTTCCTTGCTTGAAGCTAGTATGTTATCAATTGGTGGCCTCGATTTATTTCATGTGATATCTTAATTGGTAACTCCTTTGATTGCTTCTTTGAAAGCTTCTTTGAATGAATTGATTGAATGATATAGAATGGAAACAGAGTTCATGCAGAACATCCATCACCAATTCACACCAATGCCTCTAGTTCATGAGAAGTTTTAGGGGTTTTGGTATGTCCCCCACAACTCCCACCAGATTCTACAGGTGCACCATGGAAAGCATTTTATCAGGATGCAACTTGGTTGGGAACAGCTCCATTCATGGCCAAAGAAATTGCAGTGAATATTGGACGTAGCCCAGACCATCACACAAACCAACCTCCCTTCCATTGACCACATCTACACCTCACTCTGCCTCGGCAAGGCCAGCAGCATAATCAAGGACGAGTCACACCTTGGCCATTTCCTCTTTGCCCATCTCCCATCAGGCTAAAGGTATAGAGTTGTGAAAATGTACATCTCCAGATTCAGGGATAGTTTCTTCCCAGCTGTTATTAGGCAACTGAATCATTCTATCACAACTAGAGAGCAGCCCTGAGCTACTACCTACCTTATTGGTGACCCTCGGACTATCTTTGATGAGACTTTGCTGGATTTACCTTGCACTAAATGTTGTTCCCTTAACATAGAAACATAGAAAATAGGTGCAGGAGTAGGCCATTCGGCCCGTCGAGCCTGCACCGCCATTCAATATGATCATGGCTGATCATTCAACTCAGTATCCTGTACCTGCCTTCTCTCCATGCCCCCTGATCCCTTTATCATGTATCTATACACTGTACATTGCTCTATTATTGTCATCATGTATTGCCTTTCCGCTGAATGGTTAGCACGCAACAAAAACCTTGCACTGTTCCTCTGTGCACGTAACAATAAACTTAACTAAACTAACACTAGCTCTATGTTCTCCAATCCTCACAGGCTAGAGGCAATGTACAGTGGCTAATTAACCCACAAATCCACACGTCTTTGAGATGTGGGAGGAGACCGGAGCACCTGGATGAAACCAACGCAGTCACAGGGAGAACGTGTGAACTCCACACAGACAGCACCCGCCAGGATCAAACCCGGGTTTCCACTCTACAATTCTTAAAAAATAATAATTTAGTTTTACTTTAGTTTAGTTTAGTGATACAGCGCAGAAACAGGCCCTTCGGCCCACCGGGTCCAGCGATCCCCACACATTAACACCATCCTACACATACTAGGGATAATGTTTACATTTACCAAGCCAATTAACCTACATACCTGTACGTCTTTGGAAAGTGGGAGAAAACCGAAGATCTCGGAGAAAACCCACGCAGGTCACGGGGAGAACGCCCATGCTCCGTACAGACAGCACCCGTAGTCGGGATCGAACCCGGGTCTTCGTTGCTCCGTTCACTGTAAGGCAACAACTCAACTGTTGCGCCACTGGGTATTTTCTCTTCACTCTTCCTGTGTACTCATGCGCCGGTTGATCGTATACATGTGTAGAATCATCTGATTTGTTTGGGTACCATACGAACAAAAGCTTTTCACTGTGTCTCCGTGCATGTGACAATAACAAACCAACACAGATTTCTAGTGTCGTGAGTCAACATCTCTATCGCTGTAGATCGACACAACAAGCTGGAGTAACTCAGCGGGACGGGCAGCATCTCTGGAGTGAAGGAATGGGTGATGTTTCTTCAGCTTTTTGTGTCTATCCTCGGTTTACAAAACCAGCATCTGCAGTTCCTGCCTATACAGCTCTCTCACTGTGCCACCTTTCAGAAAACATTGCTGATAATTCAAGACAAGTGCATTCCCCACATTTATAACTGTAAGGTTATCTCTGGGGAATTCTTGGTTTGAAATTCAGCCCATCAAGTTTGTACTATCTGCTCCGCCTCGCAGACCAGATCAAACCCAAAATGGAACCTGCAAACCAATTACCATATAACAATATAACCATATAACAATTACAGCACGGAAACAGGCCTTCTTGGCCCTTCCAGTCCGTGACGACCATTTATTTTCCCCTAGTCCCATCTACCTGCACTCAGACCATACCCCTCCATTCCCTTCCCGTCCATATCCACTTTACTTTTAAATGTTAAAATCGATCCTGCCTCCACCACTTCTGCTGGAAGATCATTCCACACAGCCACCACTCTCTGAGTAAAGAAGTTCCCCCTCATGTTACCCCTAAATTTCTGCTCCTTAATACTCATGTCATGCCCTCTTGTTTGAATCTTCCCTACCCTCAATGGGAAAAGCTTATCCACGTCAACTCTGTCTATCCCGTTCATCATTTTAAAGACCTCAATCAAGTCCCCCCTTAACCTTCTGCGCTCCAAAGAATATGATTGATTATGATTGATAAGAATTGATTATGCACAGAATTCAAACCCATTGGTTTAGTTGACAAAAGGGAAGTAACGTTTTTAATTAATGATTCCTCCTCATTTAATGTTTTTATTTGTTTTTGAAGGCATAGAGAGACACAGCACAGAAACTGGCCCTTCAGCCCACCGAGTTTTCACTGGCCTTCAACCACCCATTTACACTAATCCAGTCTGAAGAAGGGTTTCTGAAGGAAACGTCGCCTATCTCCTTCGCTCCATAGATGCTGCTGCACCCGCTGAGTTTCTCCAGCATTTTGTGCACCCTACACTAGTCCTACACTGACCCCATGTTTCATTCTCCCCATAATTCCTGGTGGTCGACTGGCCGTCCCTCAACACATCACAGTTTAACAACAGAAGAATTGTTGTTAAATTAGTGGATAGTTTTCCGGAGCCCTGGAGAATATTTTCCATTTCCATAAACAAAGACTGAATGGCTCACTGTTCCACTGACCTAGGTTATTATTCCTTATTCCAAACATCCTAACCAGCATAATAATGTTATGGGCGGCACAGTGGCTCATAGTGCCAGATACCCGGGTTCGATTCTGCCAACGGGTGCTGTCTGTCCGGAGTTTGTAAGTGACCTGTGTGGGATTTCTCCGGGTGCTCCGGTTTCTTCCCACATTCCAGGTTTGCATGTTGATAGCAGGCACGTGCCATGAGTAATTACTCAGGGTAGGCACTCAGTCCGCTTAAAAAAAAAATTAAACTGCGCATGCGCAGATTGTTCTCCCCATTAAATAAATAAATAAATAAAAACTGTGACATTTCAATTTGCCCAAGGCTTCCTAGTCCTAGACCAATTGGGGGAACAGTTCCTTTCACTGCGTGCGTAGAGTCTGTGCCAGGGCTAAAGTTGTGGGGAGGGCACGAGTGTTGAGAAGGAGGGTGTCGGGGATACTGCCAGTAACTTACTCACTCACCGCTACCGCAGCTCTCCGGGCGCGAAGCCACGCACTGTAGCTGGGGATAGAAGTAGCTCGGGGAGCGGCCACCGGGACCCGACAGCAGAACTGGCCGCCACTTCAGCGTCTTCTGCTGGCCCGCTCACCTTTGGCAGTGCTCTCTGTCGGAACACCTGTCACCTGCCGTTTGCCGACTTCGCTCATGTCAGCGACTTCCTGCAAATCCTTAAATTACCACAGCCGAGTAACCTCAATTGCGCTGTCGGAATTTAAGGACATGAGTGAGGCCAGCGAGCGGCAGGTGAGAGGTTGTTAGACGAAGAGCTGCCAGAGGTGAGCGGGGACCAGCAGAAGGAGCTAAGGTGGCGGCTGGTTCCGCTGTCTGGCCCGGCGGCCGCTCAGCCACCCGAGCTACTTCTCTCTCTCTCCCCCCGGCCTCAATGTGGTGGCATTGCACGCCTCTGTGCAAGGAACGTCGCAAGTGGCATGATCCCAATCCCCTCATTCATAACATTCGTGCCCTCCCCGCAACTTTACCCCAGGCCAGACTCCCCAAATGCTGTGAAAGGAGCGCTCCCCCCACCCCCACACCCCGGGAAATACGGTATTAAAAATAAAAGTCACAAAATGTACTTACCACATCATTGGTACACGACAAACCATGGTTGAAAACCGCGCCAAGAAACTTGCGCTGCGCATGCGCAGTAGACTGATGCGCATGCGCAGTACAGCAAAGGCAGAGTTTCTGCTGCCTTCAGCCCCGCTTGAAACTGACGGCTTCCGGCAGCGCTGACAGCATGTGGGCTGCACAGACTCTCCCGTATTACAAGCACTGCGGATGAAAGGCACGGAGAATTATGCCTACCTAGGAGATCGCATAATTCTCCCATGCCTTCACTATTTATATTTAATAATTGCCATTTCATAATTTTAGTCAGGGTAGGCAGTGCCTACCTTGCCTACCCTGACGCCACGTGCCTGGTTGATAGGCTGCTCTGTAAATTGTCCATGAGTGTGCGGGACAGACCTAGTGCACGGGTGTTTGCAGGATGGCGTGGACTGAAGGGCCTGTCCCCATGCTGTATCTCTAAACTAATCTAAATAAACTATTTACACCAATAATAGTCTCAAAGCTTGAATATGTCATTCTTCAAAACCTTTTTAAACTCTTCAGTTTTAAGAGCCATTTGCCACAATGGCTTCCCTTGACAACCACCGCGGAAATGTCCCCAGGAATAACTCAAATGTCCAGTGTGACCTTACACAAGGTCACTGTGGCGCAGTGGTAGAATTGCTGCCTTACAGCGAATGCAGCGCCGGAGACCCAGGTTCGATCCCGATTACGGGTGCTTGTCTGTAGGGAGTTTGTATGTTCTCCCTGTGACATGCGTGGAGTTTCTCCGAGATCTTTGGTTTCCTCCCACGCTCCAAAGACCTACAGGTTTGTAGGTTGACTGGCTTGGTAAAATGTAAAATGTAAAAATTGTCCCTAGTGGGTGAAGGATAGTGTTAATGTGCGGGGATTGCTGGTCAGCACGGACCCGATGGGCCGAAGGGCCTGATTCCGTGCTGTACCTCTAAACTAAACTATGTTGCTGAAGTTAAATAGCCCTCACTTTTGGAAATCTAATTCTAGCAATGTTACAAAATATTGAGATTTTAAAAATTCATTCTGCAATTTATCCCATCAGATAAAGCATAGAAAGAAGTTTAATTTGACACCTAATTCACTTTCATATCTTCACTATTAAAAAAGTTATGGCCATTTTCATACTCGGAAATTAGCAACTTGTTCCCTATTGCCTTTCCATTGACTTAACACAAAAGCTGTGATCGAGGACAGTCAATAGCCCATAACTTTCTTAAAAATTAAGAGAACTGAAAGAAATATTCATTTATTATAGATTAAAGCATTCTGAAACAAATATGAAACAATCTTACTTGGATGACCTGAAATTACAGCATATAATTAGTTAGTTACCCAATTGTAGCTAATTACAAAATTCAATTACTAGATCTAAACATCTATCCATTTCTTAAGAAAAAATTAACATTTTTTTTAAAGCCTAAGTGTCCAAATAACATTCACACAAGAATTCACAATATAACATGATTTTTAAATCTAATTGTCATGAATTCATAGGCCAAATTGAAGGAATTTAGTGTTTGATACCTGTAAATTAATGGCCATTTAAATCAGCTTGCAAGTGGGATTTTATGGAACGCAATGGATTGGAACGTGGCGGTTGCAGTGAATTTAAACCCCATATCGGCAGGAAAAATACTGCCGGTTCGTATGGGGAATAAATCACCGTTTCGCAACATGAAATGTTGATTAAGGTCATCTAAACAAACAAGTTTATATGAAAAAATAAACAGCTTTCATTTACCTGTCCCCTACGTAAAATCCGTCCCCGTTGTCGGCGTTCACGGCATTAGGTCAGGCGATTAAAAAAAAAATTTTTACTTACCGGCAGTCGGAACGAATCTTTAGAAAAATCTTGCACTCCGAGAAAATAAAGCTCCGGATGGCAAGGGAAAACCGCATTTTAACCCCGCCCCCCCCCCATCCCCCTCAAAGGCGCCAAAGTTGCGCACACGGCCAGTGGCAGAACTGCATGACCGTTAAACGTACTTACTAATTCACGGGCTTCATTGCAAGGTGACCTTTGATTTGAATATGGTTCAATGGTTCAATGGTTCTTCACTGTCACGTGTACCCCTGAGGTACAGTGAAATTTGAATTACCATACTGTCATACCAAAAAAAGTACCAAGATACAAAAACTAAACAAAGATTAAACATAAACAGCCACCACAGCGGCGTGTGAGAATCCCCAGGGCACGCAGCATGAGCGGAGACTCACAGCCATCAGTTTAATGCCCGGGCCACACACACACACACACACACACACGCTCCTTCACCGTGATGTGACCAGAGCTGAACAAATGCTGTCACTCTCTCTGCAGTCCCTGCTGCCCGACCAGTCTGAAACCATCCACACTCGCACCACACTCCAGGGTGTTCCCATGGCGTGATGTTCCCGCAAACACTGAGATCACTGCACTCACGGCAATCCCTCCGAGTCCCCACCAGTGCAGTTTTCTCGTAAGTTAGAAACATAGAAAATAGGTGCTGGAGGAGGCCATTCGGCCCTTCAAGCCAGCACCGCCATTCATTGTGATCATGGCTGATCGTCCCCAATCAATAACCCGAGCCTGCCTTCTCCCCATATCCAATGATTCCACTAGCCCCTAGAGCTCTATCTAACTCTCTCCAGATCCATCCAGTGATTTGGCCTCCAATGCCCTCTGTGGCAGGGAATTCCACAAATTCACAACTCTCTGGGTGTAAAAGTTTTTTCTCACCTCATTCTTAAATGGCCTCCCCTTTCTTCTAAGACTGTGGCCTCTGGTTCTGGACTCGTCCAACATTGGGAACATTTTTCCTGCATCTAGCTTGTCCAGTCCTTTTGTAATTTTATATGTTTCTATAAGATCCCAAATTCTATCCAAACTGGCTGAGGATTGATTTCCCACTGTCACTAAATGCATTTGAGATAGACTCATAAACTCATAGAGTCATACAGCGATGAAACTGGCCCTTCGGCCCAACTTGCCCATGCCAACCAACACCAACAGTGGGGTGCCGCAAGGCTCAGTGCTGGGACCCCAGCTATTTACAATATATATTAATGATTTGGACGAGGGAATTCAATGCAACATCTCCAAATTTGCAGATGATACCAAGCTGGGGGGTATAGTTAGGTGTGAGGAGGATGCTTGGAGGCTGCAGGGTGATTTGGATAGGCTGAGTGAATGGGCAGATGCATGGCAGATGCAGTACAATGTGGATAAATGTGAGGTTATCCACTTTGGTGGCAAAAACATGAGGGTAGACTATTATCTGAATGGTGGCAGATTAGGTAAGGGGGAGATGCAACGAGACCTGGGTGTCATGGTACACCAGTCATTGAAAGTAGGCATGCAGGTGCAGCAGGCAGTGAAGAAAGCAAATGGTATGTTAGCATTCATAGCGAAAGGATTTGAGTATAGGAGCAGGGAGGTTCTACTGCAGTTGTACAGGGTTTTGGTGAGGCCACACCTGGAGTACTGCGTACAGTTTTGGTCTCCAAATCTGAGGAAAGACATCCTTGCCATAGAGGGGGTACAGAGAAGATTCACCAGACTGATTCCTGGGATGTCAGGACTTTCATATGAGGAAAGATTGGATAGTCTCGGTTTGTACTCGATGGAATTTAGAAGATTGAGGGGGGATCTTATAGAAACCTACAAAATTCTTAAGGGGTTGGACAAGCTAGATGCTGGAAGATTGTTCCCGATGTTGGGGGAGTCCAGAACAAGGGGTCACAGTCTAAGGATAAGGGGGAATTCCTTTAGGACCGAAATGAGGAAAACATTCTTTACACAGAGAGTGGTGAGTCTCTGGAATTCTCTGCCACAGAAGGTAGTTGTGGCCAGTTCATTGGCTATATTTAAGAGGGCGTTAGATGTGGCACTTGTGGCTAAAGGGATCAGGGGGTATGGAGAGAAGGCAGGTACGGGATACTGAGTTGGATGATCAGCCATGATCACATTGAATGGCGGTGCAGGCTCGAAGGGCCGAATGGCCTACTCCTGCACCTATTTTCTATGTTTCTATGTTTCTATAACACGTCCTATCTATGCATCAAACCTGCTTGCATTTGGCCTATAAGTCTGAAGATGGGTCTCAACCCGAAACGTCACCTATTTCTTTCCTCCAGAGATGCTGCCTGACCCCCTGAGTTACTCCAGCATTTTGTATCTACCCTCTAAACCCTCACTATCCATGTCCCTGTCCATATTTCTCTTAAACGTTATGATAGTACCTGACGAAATGTGTACGAAGGAACTGCAGATGCTAGTTTACACTGAAAATGAACACAAAATGCTCGTGTTGCTCAGAAGGACAAGCAGCATCTCTGGAGAGAAGGAGTGGGTGAGGCTTCGGGTTGAGACCTGAAGAAGGGGCTCGACCTGAAACGTCACCACATTCCTTTCCTCCTGAGATGCTGCTTGTCCCGCTGAGTTACTCCAGCATTTTGTGTCAATGATAGTCAGACTGGGTTTGGACACGCTAGAGGCAGGAAACATGTTCCCGATGTTGGGGGTGTTCAGAACCGGTGACCACCGTTTAAGAATAAGGAGTAAGCCATTTAGAACGGAGACGAGGAAACACTTTTCCACCCAGAGAGTTGTGAGTCTGTGGAATTCTCTGCCTCAGAGGGCAGTGGAGGCAGGTTCTCTGGATGCTTTCAAGAGAGAGCTAGATAGGACTCTTAAAAATAGTGGAGTCAAGGGATTTGGGGAGAAAGCAGGAACGGGGTACTGAGTGGGGATGATCAGCCATGATCACATTGAATGGCGGTGCTGGCTCGAAGAGCCGAATGGCCAACTCCTGCACCTATTGTCTATCGTCTATTGTCGGCAAGATTTAGACTAACAAATTCTTAATTCGATATTTTCACATTTAAGGTACCATAGCACGTAAGAGCTTTAAATAGCGTAAAACCCAACTCATTTGAACGTTAAGGGATCAAAATCATCTCCCTTCTCCATATGGAAAAATGTCAACTGTTATTTTGTCTATACTTAATTTGATCTGGAAAGATCATTAGGCAAATCACTAGCTGACATTTTTTCACAAATAACACATTATATTGTCGTTTAATGAAGCTTCAAATGTCTTACTCAAATTTATGTCTATTTATGTGGTAATTTAGCAATCCCCTTGTTCATCCCGACCTGACGTGATGTACACAGCAATGTATGTGAATTTTTCAGTACTATAAGCTGCGTTTATTTTGTCAGTAATGGTGCTTTACTGAATTTGAAGTTAATAATGAAAATGAGCAGGCAAGTATGATCAATTGGAGTACAAAGACATTCACAAAACACGACCAGCAAATCAGCCCAACCAGCCCTTGTGGAATTCATTGGTAGTTCTAATCCCATTTGTCGTCCTGTACCCTGACCTTATTTAACTCACGGAAAGTGAAGGTTTAGAGGGATATATGCCGGCAAATGAGAATAGCTTTCGGGTAGCATCTCAGTCGTCATGTACTAGTTGGGCTGAAAGGCCAGTTTCCGTGCTGTGACGCTATTAAAACTAATTTCCTTCATCCCTTGCGCTCCCTCTCGCTCCATTCCTCCCAAGTCGTACTAGCTCCAAAGTCTACTTGTTGAGTCTCATTGTCTGCCGCTTGTTTTCACCTAGCCCACTGCTAGCAACACCGTGTATCCTTTATCATCATTACATTTTTGCATATCTTTCATTTCATTTTGGCCCATATCTCTAGATATCACCGTCTATAGGGGCTGTCGCACTTGGGCGACCTAATCCACGAGTTCTGGCGAGTTTGCCCTCGACATACTCGCAGCATGGTCGACACGAGGTTGTAGGAGGTCTTCGTAGCTCTCCTTCATGCTCAAGAGTGGTCTCCGCGTATCGAGGCCTCAGCTAGGTGGCGGCGTTTTTTAAAATGTGCTAAAAAATGCCCGCGAGTAAAAAAAGGTCGCCATGGAAAAAATTGATACTTTTTTTTACTGGTAGGTTTAGTCGTAGTAGGTCGTGGTAGGTCGGCATGTGAGTCGTAGGTGATCGAGGGTAGTCGAAGGTAGTCTTCATCATAGTCGAAGGGAGGTCGAAGGAGATCGAAGGAGGTCGTCTTCATTCTCCTCTATTCGGTGTCCAATTTTAACAAAGTTAGTCGTAGCTAGTCGTAGCTAGTCGAAACGAGTCTTCTACATAGTCGAAGAAGGTCTTCAACATTACATTTTTTCAAACTCTCCTGAACTTTTCTAAACTCGCCAATTAGGTCGCCCAAGTGGGACAGCCCCTTAAATCTCTCGTTTCCCATTCCCGAGTCTCAGTCTGAAGAAGGGTCTCAACACTAAACGTCGCCTATTCCTGTTCTCCAGAGATGCTGTCTTACCCGCTAAGTTACACCAGCATTTTCTGTCTATCTCCTTCATCCAATATGTCTTCCTTTCCTTTGAACTGCGGTTTCCACTATTAGATGGTTCACAAAGCTCTCAATTACTTGTCCTATTCCTTGCACAATTTAGAGATGCAACGTAGAAACAGGCTCTTTGATCCACTGAGTCAAGCTGACCATGGCCACCCACTCACACTAGTTCCAAGTTATCCAACTTTCACATCTATTTCTTACACAATAGGGCCAGTTTTACTAAATTGTACTGATGTTAACAACATTTAGGACAAAAGACATTTGGACATGTACATTTTGTTTAGTTTAGAGATACAGCACGGACACAGGCCCTTCGGCCCACCGACTCCACGCCCACCAGAGATCCGCGCACACTAACACTATCCTACACACATTAGGAACAAATTTCCTGTTATACCAAGCCAATTAACCTAAAAAACATCTCGGAGAAAACCCACGCAGGTCACAGGGAGAACGTACAAACTCCGTACTGACAAGCACCTGTAATCGGGATAGAACCCGGGTCTCTGGCGCTGCATTCACTGCAAGATAGCAACTCTACCGCTGCGCCATCATGTCACCCACCTTTATGGGAAAGGTTTAGAAAAATATGGGTCAAATGCAGGAAGGTGGGACTAGTGCAGATGGGGCATCTTGATCATTCTTCTTCTTACTTCTTAAGCCCTTTGTTCCTCTAGGGAGCATAGGCCATTGACAAATGTCCGCCACCTCACTCGGTTGTTGGCAGTTCTTTCCCAACCTACTCAACCCCTCCCTATAGCTCAGACCCTCTAGTCCCGGCAGCACCCTTGTAAACCTTCTCTGAACCCTTTCAAGCTTGACAATATGTTTCCTATAACACGGTGCCCAGAACTGAACACAATACTCTAAATGCTGTCTCACCAACGTCTTATACAACTGCAACATGACCTCCTAACTTCTGTACACAATACTCTCTGTTGAAGGCCTATGTGCCAATAGCCATTTTGTCCACCTTATCTACCTGCGACATGATCTTCAAAGAATCATGCAACTCCACTCCTGGATCCCTGTGCACCACAACACTTCCATTCATTGTGTAGGTCCTGCACTTGTTAGTCGTGCTGGTGTTCGGGGATCGCTGGTCGGCGCGGACTCGGTGGGCTGTTTCCGCGCTGTGTCTCTAAACTAAACTAACTGCTCCAGTACATGGAGAGCGCGGGCCGACCAGACTTTGAAGACTGGCGGCAAAAATGGCGGCGCCCGCAGGTGTGTAATGTGTGCGAAAATAATTTCACCGCGCATTTGCATACGTGACAGATAAAACAGCGTCGCGGAAGTGAAACAGCAGCATTCATTCACAGCTTACCGTGCACCTGATGCACAGCATGTTGAATGTTTTCCCAGATGTTTGGAGTATTAAATATTACAGCAGCACGAGCCCCACTTTCACGTGAATTCAATATGCAAATGCGCTCCATCATATATGCTAATTCATGCAAACATAAACGACCCCATGCTGTCTAAATGCATAATTGCATTCTGTGCAGTGTTTCTTAAACAAGGACCTCTTGTAGTTGTTTTCCTTTCGTCATGTTTGTTGAGCATAATTTTTTGACTCCAAAACTACTTGCGCAGTGTACGGAGCTGGTAGCTTAATTCAAACAAGGAACAAAGGAAGACTAATTAACGCCCGCAAAGGCGCAGTTGGAAGTCAGAGTTGAGATGAGCAACAAACTATAGATAATTAGAGCCCGCGCTCTCACTCTGAGGCATTATCTCAGTTCAGATTATTGTCACGTGTACCGAGGTACAGTGCAAAGCTTTTGCTGCGTGATAACAAGTCAGCGGCAAGACAATACACGATGACAATCGAGCCATTTACAACGCACTGATGCATGACAAGGGAACACTGCTTATTATTGGTTGTTTAATCAGCAGAAATTTTCGCTGGTTTCTGACGGGAACGGTGACGGACGCACCACACTTCTCTGTCCTCCAGTTCCTGCGGACTTCCGCCGCTGGAAGTATAGGATGTTGATGTGAGTGCTTTATCATCATTCCTTACAATGCTACGTACGACAGTGATCGCAACTTCCACTGAAGTGCGGATGGCCGTTGGCTCGCTAGGAGCTCATCCGCCCTTTGACGGGCCTTGTTTTTGTTCCTGCTGGGGGTCCACAGCCCCCTCCCTCACCTGGCAAACCAGGTGGGGGAGACGGTTTAGTTGCCGACTATCCGACCATGGAGCAGGCAGCACGGGATTACATGGTACCCGTGGCGGTGGGGAACTCACCCCGACTTGATCTGTGAATAACGTTTAGTGCAAGGTAAAGCCAGCAAAGTCCGAACAAGGATAGTCCGAGGGTCACGAATGAGGCAGATAGTAGTTCAGCACTGCTCTCTGGTTGTGGTAGGATGATTCAGTTGCCTGATAGCAGCTGGGAGGAAACTGCCCCTGAATCTGGAGGTGCGTGTTTTCACACTTCTATAACTGATGGGAGAGGGGAGAAGAGGGGGTGCCCAGCTTGCGACTCGTCCTTGATTATGCTGCTGGCCTTGCCGAGGCAGCATGAGGTATAAATGGGGTCAATGGAAGGGAGGTTGGTTTATGTGATGGTCTGGGCTGCATCCACAAGTCGCTACAATTTCTTGCGGTCTTGGATGGAGCTGGTCCCAAACTAAGCTGTGATGCATCCTGATCAAATGCTTTGTAGATAAGATACGAGGGCATGAGCTACAGGGAGAGGTTGAGCTGGTTTGGATTTTATTCCTTGGAGTGCAGGAGGGTGTGGGGTGATTGGGTTAACACACGGTGAGCATTTGACGGCACTGGGCCTGTTCTCGCTGGAGTTTAGAAGAATGAGGGGGGACCTAATTGTGAAAGGCATGGTGAAAGGCTTGGATAGAGTGGATGTTGAAGAATGTTTTCAATAGTGGGAGAGTCATAGCTGTGGTAATCTTGTGGAATTCATTGCCACAGAAGGCCAACAATGGATATTTTTAAGGTGGAGATTGTTAGATTCTTGATTATATCAGGTGTCAGGGGTAATGGGGAGAAGGCAGGAGAATGGGGTTGCGAGAGAAAGATCGATCAGCCATGATTTAATGGCGGAGTAGACTACAAAGGATCTAATTCTGCCCCTACAACTTATGAACTGATCTCATAGAGGTGTACAAGATAATGAGTGAGATAGACAGGGTGACTACACAGAGTATTTTACACAGAGTAGGGGAATCAAGAACCGGAGGACATCGGTTTAAGGTGAGAAGGGAAGTATTTAATCGGAATCCAAGGGGCAATTTTTTTCACACAAAGGGCGATGGAAAGAGCTGCCAGAGGAGGTAGTTGTGCCAGATACTATCCCAATATTTAAAAGACATTTGGACAGGTACATGGATAGGACTAAGGGGTAAGCCATTTAGAATGGAGACGACGAAACACTTTTTCACACAGAGAGTTGTGAGTCGGGGGAATTCTTTGCCTCAGAGGGCAGTGGAGGCCGGTTCTCGGGATGCTTTCAAGAGAGAGCTAGATAGGGCTCTTAAAGATAGCGGAGTCAAGATTATATGGGGAGAAGACAGGAACGGGGTACTGATTGAGGATGATCTGCCATTATCACATTGAATGGCGGTGCTGGCTCGAAGGGCCGAATGGCCTACTCCTGCACCTATTGTCTATTTTCTATTGTCTATTGACAGGTTTAGAGGGACATGGGCCAAACGCAGGCAGATGGATGAGTGTGGACGGAACAGTTAGATCGACATGGGCAAGTTGTGCCGAAGGGGCTGTTTCCACACTGTATAACTCAACGACTATGACATTTTGGTTGGCAGAAGTTTATAACAAAGTGACAAGTCATAAATGGAGCTGGCCATCTGAATGCATTATTATTAATTTTTGAACAGACCAGTGTTATTGATTATTGTTCCAAGCCATCACAGTGAGTTGGTCCAAAATAGGCTGGAATAGGTTGGAATGAGTAGGAAGGAACTGCAGATGCTGGTTTACACTGACACATACAGCTGAGTAACTCAGCGGGACAGGCAGCTCCTCTGGAGAGAAGGAATGGGTGATGTTTCGGGTTGAGACCCTTCTTTAGTTTGAGAGTCAGGAGGAAGGGAAACTAAAAGTATCTCAAATGCCTGAAGAAGGGTCTCGACCCGAAACGTCACCCACTCCTTCTCTCCAGAGATGCCGCCTGTCCCGCTGAGTTACTCCAGCTTTTTGTGTCTGTTGGAATAGATTGGGGGGGTGGGAGTGCAACGAGAAAGAAAAGCTTCATGTCCAATTAACCAATGCAAGTGTGTAATTTCTCTGTACATTGACAATAGACAATAAACAATAGATGCAGGAGTAGACCATTCGGCCCTTCGAGCCAGCTACACCGTTCACTGTGATCATGGCTGATCATCCATAATCAGTACCCCGTTCCTGCCTTCTCCCCATATCTCCTGACTCTGCTATCTTTAAGAGCTCTATCTAACTCTCTCTTGAAAGCATCCAGAGAATTTGCCTCCACCGCTTTCTGAGGCAGAGAATTCCACAGAAACAAATGTGAAAAAAGTTTATCCTCATCTTTGTTCTAAACGGCCTACCCCTTATTTTTAAACTGTGGCCCCTGGTTCTGGACTCGTCCAACATTGGGAACATGTTTCCTGCCTCTAGCGTGTCCAAACCTTTAATAACCTGAAGAAGGGTTTTGGCCCGAAACGTTGCCTATCTCCTACGCTCCTTAGATGCTGCTGCGCCCGCTGAGTTTCGCCAGCCTTTTGTGTACCTTTAATAATCTTATATGTTTCAATAAGATCCCCTCTCATCCTTCTAAATTCCAGAGTGAAACATGCATCCAATCGAGTACACACGCAGTCACATTATGTTTAAGGAATATTCTTGTAATGGAATTTATCAGAAACCATCAATGGTTTCCTTCCACTGCTGTCAGATCTGTAAATGCTTACAGGAATTAGAGGTTTTAACATATTTTCGTTATGTTGACTTTAATTTTTAACATTGAAATTTTAAAGATTGCTAACATTACCTTTTCACTGACCTTATGGAATATACTAAGCTGACAACAATAATGAATTCAAAACACTTTAACTCCCCTTCCCATATTGAAATAATTTAATTCCCATTCTGACCTTTCTGTCCTGGGCCTCCTCCATTGTCAGCGTGAGGCCCAGCTCAAATTGGAGAAACAGCGCCTCATATTTCGCTTGGGCGGCTTACACCCAAGCAGTCATGGTGGCGCAGCGGTAGAGTTGCTGCCTTACAGACCCAAGTTCGACCCGACTACAGATGCTGTCTGTACAGAGTATGTACATTCTCCCTTTGACCTGCGTAGGTTTTCTCCGAGAACTTCGGTTTCCTCCCACACTCCAAACACGTACAGGTTTGTAAGTTAATTGCCTTGGTAAAAGTAGAAATTGTCCCTAGTGGGTATAGGATAGTGTTCATGTGCGGGGATCGCTGGTCGACGCTGACCCGGTGGGCCAAAGGGCCTGTTTCCGTGCTGTATCCCTAAACTAAACTAAACTAAACCCCAGTGGTATGAACATTGATTTCTCTAACTTTAAGTAACCCATGCATCCCCCATCTCTCTGTCCCTCCGCCACCCAATTCATCGTACTAGTTACATTGTCATTCTGCTGAGTTTCACTGTTTGCATCACTCGTTATCACCTTCCCCACAGCCAACAATGGACCATTGTGGGCTCCAAATTTCCTTGATCATCATGGCTGGATTCGATCTGTCCTTTTGCATATCTTTCATTAATTTGTTCTATCTACCTATTCATATCTCTCAGTTCCCTCTCCCTGTATATTACATATTACTGATTGCATGCCTTGTTGCCACCTTCCCCGCACTTGACAATGAGCCATTCAACATTTCCTTATCACCATCTGCTTTGAACTGTCGTTTTCACACCTTACCCTTCCATATCTCTAGACTCCCTCCCCCCTGACTCTCAATCTGAAGAAGGGTCTTGACCCGAAACCTTTCCTTTTCACCCGAGATGCTGCCTGACCCGCTGAGTTACTCCTCCTTCTTA
This sequence comes from Raja brachyura, assembly GCA_963514005.1. Next base: position 179,593 of record CAUPSL010000965.1, read on the forward strand.
GCGTCCATCTTCAGTGTAAACTAGCATCTGCAGTTCGTTCCTAAGCATTTATGCATTATAACAATAATGCATTTATCTAACAACTACAAGGAGCAAATGGTTTCATGGAACACAAAGTGCTGGAGTAACTCAGCTAGTCAGGCAGCATCTCTTGAGGAGATGGATAGACACCATTTTCGGTCAGGACCCTTCTTTCCCCGAAGGAATATTATGCTTGTTTCAAAGGAGCAACATCAAACAAAAACTGACAAAAAACAAACTTGGGACAATGGCACAAGAACACGGTCAAAGAGGAAGGCTTGAAAGAAAGCTTTAAGTGAACAGAGCGAAACAGCAATGTTTATGAATAAAACATCAGAGCTTTAGTGACCAAAGAACCAAAATCACTGGCCGCAAGACATGAATTAGTGGAAGATGAGGGAAATTAGAGTTTTAGGGCATGAAAAAGGTTTAGTTTTAGTTTAGTTTAGAGATAGAGCACGGAAACAGGCCCTTCGGCCCACCTAGTTCGCACCGATCAGCGATCCCCTAACACTATCCCACACACACACAAGGGACAATTTTGCATTTATACCAAGCCAATTAACCTACAAACCCGTACGTCTTTGGAGTGCGGGAGGAAACCAAAGGTCTATGAGAAAACCCACGCAGCTCCTGGGGAGAACGTGCAAACTCCGTACAGACAAGCACCCGTAGTTGGGATTGGACCCGGGACTCTGGTGCTGGAAGGCAGCAACTTTACCGCCGTGCCAACGTGCCGCCCAACCTTCAATGGTTTATCTCTTGTCGTGTACCAGGTAGATCGAAATACATACAGATCTGCAAGACTATCCCCGGACATGAGTATAATCACTCCGCTCAGTACAATATTCACAGAGCAGCCCACTGAGTCCAATTCAGTTCAGTATACTGTTTTGTGTACTGAGGTACAGTGAAAGGCTTTGGTACTGAACTGAACTTCTGTATTTTTTGTTCACAATACTCTGTTGTGCTGCAGCAAGCAAGAATTTCATTGTCCTATCTGGGACACATGACAATAGACTCTCTTGACTTGACTTGACTTGACTCGACTTGCTTGCTAACCAGTCAGCAGAAAGCAGGTATGTTACAAAACTTACCTTGAGCAGTGCTGCAGTTCTGCCGCTCCCCGTGTGCGTGACTTTGGCGCCTTTCAGAGGGGGGCGGGCTTAAAGTGCCGTTTTTCTGTTGACTGGGAAAATCGATCCATGTCGGGAGATTTCGTTGCGGAAGAAAAATCGCTCTGACATTTCATTCATGAAGGTATTTTTAAATTACACTAGATTATTTATTAACTGGAGTAATTTAAAAATCACCTTCAAAAGCCGTGAGCGCCGACAACAGGAAGGATTTTGCGTAGGGGAGAAAAAAAGGTACACAGTTTATTTTTATATTAAAAGTTATTTTTTATGGAGGCTTTAATAATATTTTCATGTTGCAAAATGGGGTCCAAAAAAAATGTATGAACCAACAGTATTTTTCCTCCCGACTTCACCGCAAACCGCAACGTTCCAATCCACTGCATTCCAATAAAACCCACTCACTAGTTGATTTAAATGGCCATTAATTTACAGGCACAAAACACTAAATTCCTTCCATTTGGCCCAGAAATTCATGAAAATGAGATTTAAAAATTATGTGATATTGTGGATTATTGTGTGAATGTTATTTGGACACTTTAGCTAGTCACCATTAGCTAGTAGTTCAGCACTGCTCTCAGGTTGTGGTAGAATGATTCATAGACAAGAGGCACCATTTTTCTGCATCATTTCTCCATCCCTCGGAGATGGGAGATGACTCTCTGTTGCATTCTATTTCTTAGTACGCTCATTTCACAGATGCGAGTCTTCCTTTTCACTTTTATCCCTTTTTGTTCCTTCCCCACTAACCCAGTGTACAGGTTACCTAAAGTTGGAGAATTCAATGTTCAATGAAACGTAAATGGTTTATACAAAATTTGAGGAAGGACATTCTTGCGACTGAGAGGACGCAACGTAGGTTCACGAGGATAATTCCCGGGATGGCGGGACTGTCATGTGGTGAAAGAATGGAGCGACTGGGCTTGTATACTCTGGAATTTGGAAGGATGAGAGGGAATCTCATTGAAACATATAAGATTATTAAGGGTTTGGACATGCGAGAGGCAGGAAACATGCTCCCGAAGTTGGGGGAGTCCAGAACCAGGGGCCACAATTTAAGAATAAGGGGTGGGCCATTTAGAATAGAGATGAGGAAAAACGTTTTCAATCTGTGGAATTCTCTGCCTCAGAGGGCGGTGGAGGCCAGTTCTCCAGATGCTTTCAAGACAGAGTTAGTTAGATGGAGCTCTTAAAGATAGCGGATTTAGGGGATATGGGGAGAAGGCAGGAACTGGGTACTGATTGTGGACGATCAGCCATGATCACAGTGAATGGTGGTGCTGGCTCGAAGGGCCGAATGGTCTATTGTCTATTGTCTAAAACAGTGAGCTTGACAATCATGGACTTGGCCTTATAGACCAAACAGTGGTGTATCCAAACTTAGACATCGTTCAATTCAGTTCAGTTCAGATTATGTTTATTGTCACGTGTACCGAGGTACAGTGAAAAGCTTTAGTTGCGTGCTAACAATTCAGCGGAAAGGCAATACATGATGAGAATCGAGCCATTCACAGTGCAGAGATTCATGGTAAAATAATAATGTTTAGTGCAAGGAAAAGCCAGTAAGGTACAATCAAAGATAGTCCGAGGGTCACCAACGAGGTAGATAGTAGTTCAAGACTGCTCTCTAGTTGTGGTAGGATGATTCAGTTGCCTGAAAGCAGCTGGGAAGAAACTGTCTCTGAACCTGGAGGTGTGCGTTTTCACACTTGTATTACCTTTGTGTTTACCCGATGGGAACGGCCAGGGTGCGACTCGTCCTTGATTATGCTGCTGGCCTTGTCGAGGCAGCGTGAGGTATAAATGGGGTCATCGTTCAATAGCAGTAGAGCATCGTAGAGGCAGTGTTGGGCTAAGAGAGACGGTGGTCAATTGAACTTGGTACAGTTCACATCGGTGCAGAAGGTTAATTTAAAATTACGATCATTACATGAAGAAGGTATAAGATTAAAATTCGTAACTTCCTTCTTGAGTTAGATTATGTTCTAAGTGACTTCAAGGACGCAACTGCTATCGAAACCTCATTGATTTTAAAATTCAAAGGATATGTTTTCCGTCTTGAAAGTATAATTAATTATCTGTTCTGGTCACTTCCTCGATCAGGCAGTTTGATTTGGCTGCATTTAGCTTGGATCATTTCATTTCCAACTCAACACAGAAATTGATTTACCAATGCACTTCCTCCATTTGTGCCTCTCACGGAAGAAGATACTGCTTGCAAGTATTTTAACACTTCCCGAGATAGCTCCTTCACCGTGATGTGACCAGAGCTGAACAAATGCTGTCACTCTCTCTGCAGTCCCTGCTGCCCGACCAGTCTGAAACCATCCACACTCGCACCACACTCCAGGGTGTTCCCATGGCGTGATGTTCCCGCAAACACTGAGATCACTGCACTCACGGCAATCCCTCCGAGTCCCCACCAGTGCAGTTTTCTCGTAAGTTAGAAACATAGAAAATAGGTGCTGGAGGAGGCCATTCGGCCCTTCAAGCCAGCACCGCCATTCATTGTGATCATGGCTGATCGTCCCCAATCAATAACCCGTGCCTGCCTTCTCCCCATATCCAATGATTCCACTAGCCCCTAGAGCTCTATCTAACTCTCTCCAGATCCATCCAGTGATTTGGCCTCCAATGCCCTCTGTGGCAGGGAATTCCACAAATTCACAACTCTCTGGGTGTAAAAGTTTTTTCTCACCTCATTCTTAAATGGCCTCCCCTTTCTTCTAAGACTGTGGCCTCTGGTTCTGGACTCGTCCAACATTGGGAACATTTTTCCTGCATCTAGCTTGTCCAGTCCTTTTGTAATTTTATATGTTTCTATAAGATCCCAAATTCTATCCAAACTGGCTGAGGATTGATTTCCCACTGTCACTAAATGCATTTGAGATAGACTCATAAACTCATAGAGTCATACAGCGATGAAACTGGCCCTTCGGCCCAACTTGCCCATGCCAACCAACACCAACAGTGGGGTGCCGCAAGGCTCAGTGCTGGGACCCCAGTTATTTACAATATATATTAATGATTTGGACGAGGGAATTCAATGCAACATCTCCAAATTTGCAGATGATACCAAGCTGGGGGGTATAGTTAGATGTGAGGAGGATGCTTGGAGGCTGCAGGGTGATTTGGATAGGCTGAGTGAATGGGCAGATGCATGGCAGATGCAGTACAATGTGGATAAATGTGAGGTTATCCACTTGGTGGCAAAAACATGAGGGTAGACTATTATCTGAATGGTGGCAGATTAGGTAAGGGGGAGATGCAACGAGACCTGGGTGTCATGGTACACCAGTCATTGAAAGTAGGCATGCAGGTGCAGCAGGCAGTGAAGAAAGCAAATGGTATGTTAGCATTCATAGCGAAAGGATTTGAGTATAGGAGCAGGGAGGTTCTACTGCAGTTGTACAGGGTTTTGGTGAGGCCACACCTGGAGTACTGCGTACAGTTTTGGTCTCCAAATCTGAGGAAAGACATCCTTGCCATAGAGGGGGTACAGAGAAGATTCACCAGACTGATTCCTGGGATGTCAGGACTTTCATATGAGGAAAGATTGGATAGACTCGGTTTGTACTCGATGGAATTTAGAAGATTGAGGGGGGATCTTATAGAAACCTACAAAATTCTTAAGGGGTTGGACAAGCTAGATGCTGGAAGATTGTTCCCGATGTTGGGGGAGTCCAGAACAAGGGGTCACAGTCTAAGGATAAGGGGGAATTCCTTTAGGACCGAAATGAGGAAAACATTCTTTACACAGAGAGTGGTGAGTCTCTGGAATTCTCTGCCACAGAAGGTAGTTGAGGCCAGTTCATTGGCTATATTTAAGAGGGCGTTAGATGTGGCACTTGTGGCTAAAGGGATCAGGGGGTATGGAGAGAAGGCAGGTACGGGATACTGAGTTGGATGATCAGCCATGATCACATTGAATGGCGGTGCAGGCTCGAAGGGCCGAATGGCCTACTCCTGCACCTATTTTCTATGTTTCTATGTTTCTATCAGATAACTGAATCATCCTACAACAACAAGAGAGTGGTCCTGAACTGTTAAAGAAGGAACTGCAGATGCTGGAAAATTGAGAGTACACAAAATGCTGGAGAAACTCAGCGGGTGCAACAGCATCTAAGGAGCGAAGGAGATAGGTGCTGTTATCAGATAACTGAATCATCCTACAACAACAAGAGAGTGGTCCTGAACTGTTAAAGAAGGAACTGCAGATGCTGGAAAATCAAGGGTACACAAAATGCTGAAGAAGCTCAGCGGGTGCAGCAGCATCTATGGAACGAAGGAGATAGGTAACGTTTCGGGCCGAAACCCTTCTTCAGACTGATAGGGGGTGGGGGGAGGCGGGGGGAAGAAAGGAAAAAGGAGGAGGAAGAGCCCGAGGGCTGAGGGAGAGGTGGGAAGGGGAGGAGAGAGCAAGGGTGGTCCTGAACTACTATCTACCTCTTTGGTAACCCTCGATTGGATTTTGGTGGCTTTACCTTGCATTAAACACTATTCCCTTATGCACTGTAAATGGCTCGATTGTAATCATGCATTGTCTTTCTGCTGACTGGTCAGGTGGGAACAAAAGCTTTTCACTGTACCTCGGTACATGTGACAATAAACTAAACAGAAGTGAACAAATGCAAGAAGCAGCGAGAGATTTCAGACCAAGAATGATGACGGGTCATACCAGGAAATCGGCAGCCTGAGCCACCATTCCAACTTATTGCATGAGAAGCTTTCAGCTCTGAGATTCAAAGAGAAAACAGAAATTCCCAAGGAACTTAAAGCAAGATTAACCCATTGAATACACAAGAATTTGTTGATGACTTTGAATTTTTGTTTAAATTTCCTGCCCAATAACATCGGACACTGCATCTGCATATAAATCTTTCATTTAAAATATGAATACTGCAGTGACACAGCTTTAATACCGTGAAGCAGCGGTCCCCGGTAAGAAGTGGCCGACTCGGGAGCTCCCTGCCGCAGAGTGTTCCGATCCCTCCCGACGCCGTAGTTTCAATCATCCCGACGAGAGGGCTTGAACATCGGACCGTCGGCATCGGCCCCGTTCAAAGGCCCCGACCACGGTTGAACAAAGGAGGAAGACGACTGAACTTTATTGCCTTCCATCACAGTGAGGAATGTTGATTCCACTGTGGTGGATGTTTATGTTAAACTTTATTTTATGTGCTGTGTGTATTTTTGCTTCTTTACTTAGTAGGGCTGTCTGGTCACTCAAATCTCACTGTCCCTTAATCGGTACATTGTGATAATTAAATTGAATCTAGAATCTTGAATCTTGGTAGAGTTGCTGCCTCACAGCGCCAGAGACCTGGGTTCGATCCTGACCTCGGGTGCTCTCTGTGTGGAGTTTGCACGCTCCACTTGTGACCACGTGGGTTTCTTCCAGGTGCTCCCACATCACAAAGACATGCGGGTTTGTAGGTTATTTGCCCTCGGTAAATTGCCCCATGGAGTGTAAGGAGTGGATGAATAAGCGGGATAACATAGAACTAGTGTGAACGGGTGATCAACGGTTGGTGTGGGCCAAAGGGTCTGTTTCCACGCTGTATCTCTGAACTAAAACTAAACTACACATTTACAAATTTTCCCAAAAAAAAGGGGCACAGCGGTGGCTCAGCAGTAGAGTTGCTGCCTTGCAGCGCCAGAGACCCGCGTTCGACCCTGACTGTCGGTGTAAGTCACCCCGAGACCACGTGTGTTTTCTTTGGGACCTCCGGTTTCCTCCCACACTCCAAAGATGTACAGGTTTCTCGGTCAATTGGCTTTGATAAATTGCTCCTCGTGTGCAGGATAGTGTTGGTGTACAGGGTGATAGTTGGTCGGCGCGGACCCGGTGGGCCGATGGGCATGTTGGCACGTTGAATCTCTAAAGTAAAGTCTAAGGACTAAGCCAAACAATAAAACTGTCCGACTAAGTCCAAAACAGACTACAGAGGAGAGGGATGTTATAATTCCCTGTGGTCCGCCCAGTTCCTCGACAAGATCTTCATTCTCCATCTTCTTTCGCCAGCTTCTCTGATTCTCTCAGACTAATCCCCTGATCTAAGCCTAGATGTGCACAGTGACAAGGTCATGCACAACCCTCTGCACCAGAGGATTATGAAGATTCGCAGCTCCCTCAGTAAAAGAAGTGTGTGCTTGAGTAACCGGCAACCCAACGGTATGAACATTGAATTCTCTCATTTCAGAAAACCTCTAACATAGAACCATGGAAAAATAGGTGCAGGAGTAGGCCATTCGGCCCTTCGAGCCAGCGCCGCTATTCAATATGATCATGGCTGATCATCTAAAATCAGTACCCCGTTCCTGCTTTCTCCCCACATCCCTTGATTCCATCAGAGCTAAATCTAACTCTCTTGAAAACATCCAAGGAATTGGCCTCCACGGACTTCTGTGACAGAGAATTCCACAGATTGACAACTCTCTGGGTGAAAAGTTATTCCTCACCTCAGCCCTAAGTGGACTACCCCTTATTCTGGAACTATGACCTCTGGTTCTGGACTCCCCCAGCATGGGGATCATTTTTCCTGCATCTAGCCTGTCCAATTCCTGAAGAATTGTATATGTTTCTATAAGATCCCCTCTCATCCTAAATTCCAGTGAATATAAGCACAGTCGATCCATTCTACCAACAACCCCCTCCCCTCCCCTTCCCCTTCTCCCCGACTCCCCTGGCCCACTTCTTCCACCCCCCCCCCCCAATCCTCTGTCCCCCACTTGAACTCTCACCTATTTCTCCCCTCCTACATTGATCATACAGCACGGCACAGGCCCTTCAACCCAACATGTCGATGCCAATCCAGATGCCCCATCTAAGCTAATCCTATTTACTCATGTTTGTCCAGTATTCCTTGAAACCTTCCATACCTATCCAAGTGTCTTTTAAATGCTAGTATGGTACCTGCCCCAACTACTTCCTCTGGCAAAAGACTTGCTATTTTGTTCAAACCTTGTCTGATCACACTCCATCTGCCTTTTCTAAACAATTTTTTTCCAATCACAAATCTGACATTATTCCCAGCCAATTCCATTTCATTTCTTATGGGGGAAAGAGAGGCACAAAAAGCTGGATTAACTCAGCGGGACAGGCAGCATCACTGGAGAGAAGGAATGGGCGATGTTTTGGGTCGAGATCCTTCATCAGACTAGTCAGGGGAGAGGGAAACGAGAGATATAGACGATGATGTAGAGAGATAAAGAACAACGAATGAAGGATATGCAAAAAAGTAACGATGATAAAGGAAACAGGCTATTTTTAGCCGTTCGTTAGGTGAAAACGAGAAGCTAGTGCGAGTTTCCTATGGGACATAGAAACAAAGAAATAGAAAATAGGTGCAGGAGTAGGCCATTCGGCCCTTCGAGCCTGCACCACCATTCAATATGATCATGGCTGATCATCCAACTCAGTATCCTGTACCTGCCTTCTCTCCATACCCCCTGATCCCTTTAGCCACAAGGGCCACATCTAACTCCCTCTTAAATATAGCCAATGAACTGGCCTCAACTACCTTCTGTGGCAGAGAATTCCACAGATTCACCACTCTCTGTGTGAAAAATGATTTTCTCATCTCGTTCCTAAAAGACTTCCCCCTTATCCTTAAACTGTGACCCCTTGTTCTGTACTTCCCCAACATCGGGAACAATCTTCCTGCCTCTAGCCTGTCCAACCCCTTAAGAATTTTGTAAGTCTCTATAAGATCCCCCCCTCAATCTTCTAAATTCCAGCGAGTACAAGCCGAGTCTATCCAGTCTTTCTTTTAGATTAGATTAGATTAGATTAGATTCTTTATTTGTCATTCAGACCTTTCGGTCTGAACGAAACTCTGTTTCCCTGCAGTCATACATATAATTACAAATAAATAAACAAAAATGACAGAATACACAATAAACACAAATTTAACATCCACCACAGTGAGTTCACCAAACACCTCCTCACTGTGGTGGAAGGCACAACTTAGAGTCTGTGTCTCTTCCCTCTTTTTGTTTCCCTCTGCGCCGAGGTGATCCAGGCCCCAGATGCCGCGACCGCACTGGGCGATGGTAAGTCAGTCCCGCGGTTCGACCGAGCTCCACGAGTGGGCCGGTTCAACTACGCGGCCTGGGGGGTCCACCGGGCCCGTGGTCGGGCCGCTGCAACCGCTCCGGGACCAAGTCGGGTCGCCGCCCCGGGACCGAGTCGGGTTTCTGCCGCCGCGCCGCCGCTGCACCTGCTCCGGGACCGAGTCGGGTCGCCGCCCCGGGACCCGACTCGGTCCCGGGGCGACTTTCTTCATATGAAAGTCCTGACATCCCAGGAATCAGTCTGGGGAACCTTCTCTGTACTCCCTCTATGGCAAGAATGTCTTTCCTCAGAGTAGGAGACCAAAACTGTACGCAATACTCCAAGTGTGGCCTCACCAAAACCCTGTACAACTGCAGTAGAACCTCCCTGCTCTTGTACTCAAATCCTTTTGCTATGAATGCCAACATACCATTTGCTTTCTTCACTGCCTGCTGCACCTGCATGCCTACTTTCAACGAATGGTGTACCATGACACCCAGGTCTCGTTGCATCTCCCCTTTTCCTAATCGGCCACCATTCAGATAATAGTCTACGTTCCTGTTTTTGCCACCAAAGTGGATAACCTCACATTTATCCACATTATACCGCATCTGCCATGCATTTGCCCATTCACCCAACCTATCCAAGTCACCTTGCAGCCTCCTAGCATCCTCCTCTCAGCTAACACTGCCCCCCAGCTTTGTGTCATCCACAAACTTGGAGATGTTGCATTCAATTCCCTCATCCAGATCATTAATATATATTGTAAATCGCTGGGGTCCCAGAACTGAGCCTTGCGGTACCCCACTACTCACTGCCTGCCATTCTGAAAAGGACACGTTTACTCCTACCCTTTACTTCCTGTCTGCCAGCCAGTTGTCTATCCACATCAATACTGAACCCCCAATACTGTGTGCTTTAAGTTTGTATACTAATCTCTTATGTGGGACCTTGTCGAAAGCCTTCTGAAAGTCCAGATATAACACATCCGCTGGTTCTCACTTATCCACTCTACTAGTTACATCCTCGAAAAATTCTATAAGATTCGTCAAACATGATTTACCTTTCATAAATCCATGCTGACTTTGTCCAATGATTTCACTACTTTCCAAATGCGCTGCTATCCCATCTTTAATAACTGACTCCAGCAGTTTCCCCACTACCGATGTTAGACTAACTGGTCTGTAATTCCCCGTTTTCTCTCTCCCTCCCTTTTTACAAAGTGGGGTTACATTAGCTATCCTCCAATCCTCAGGAACTACTCCAGAATCTAAGGAGTTTTGAAAAATTATCACTAATGCATCCACTATTTCTGGGACTACTTCCTTAAGTACTCTGGGATGCAGCCTATCTGGCCCTGGGGATTTATCGGCCTTTAATCCATCCAATTTACCTAACACTACTTCCTGGCTAACCTGGATTTCACTCAGTTCCTCCATTTCATTTGACCCCCGGTCCCTTGCTATTTCCGGCAGATTATTTATGTCTTCCTTAGTGAAGACAGAACCAAAGTAGTTATTCAATTGGTGTGCCATGTCCTTGTTCCCCATGATCAATTCACCAGTTTCTGACTGCAAGGGACCTACATTTGTTTTAACTAACCTTTTTCTCTTCACATATCTATAAAAACTTTTGCAGTCAGTTTTTATGTTCCCTGCCAGTTTTCTTTCATAATCTTTTTTCCCTTTCCTAATTAAGCCCTTTGTACTCCTCTGCTGGATTCTGAATTTCTCCCAGTCCTCTGGTAGGGTGCTTTTTCTGGCAAATTTGTATGCTTCATCTTTTGTTTTGATACTATACCTGATTTCCCTTGTTATCCATGGATGCACTACCTTCCCTGATTTATTCTCTTGCCAAACTGGGATGAACATTTGTTGTAGTTCATCCATGCAGTCTTTAAATGCCTTCCATTGCATATCCACCGTCAACCCTTTAAGAATCACTTGCCAGTCTATCATGGCCAATTCATGTCTTATTCTTTAAGTTAAGAACACTTGTTTCTGAATTAGGGTTCTGAACTTAAAGAAAGGTAACTTTGAGTCATCACGACACAGCAGTTAGCAATGCTCGAAATTCTTACACACAGCTCGGACCACAAAACAATTTGTGGAGAATTAACTTAACCGAAGCAAAGGCAATTTGGAAACAAAATTCTTGACATGACATTTCAGAGCATTTGTCACCTCATTTGTTGGTGGATTCTCCTTCACCCTGACTCGATGCTTCCCAATTGACATTGACAGGTGTGACATGAAAAATTCAATTCCAATGAGATTTTCAATGGCAATATCTTGGGAAAAAAATAAATTCTTATTTTGTCACAGACGAACGAAACAAATTTGTGATAAGTTAAAAGGACAACCAATATATATATATATATATATATGATATGTGTTCACTGCAACCAAAACAGAATATGTTGGACATTCTCAACCAGTCAGGCAGCATTTGTGGAAAAAGTGTAAACGTTTCATGTCCAGAATCCATGCAAATGACAACAGAAGCAAGTGATAGCAAGTTGAAGATTAATAGTGCTGGCAGACAAATCCAGGAATAAAATCAAAAAGGGCCACTTGTCAACATAATTGTCTAAAGGGTAAAAGAGTTGTAAAAACAAGCCTGAAGGCTTTGTGTCTCAATGCGAGGATCATTCGAAATAGGGTGGATGAGTTGAAGGAATCGATAGCTATTAATGACTATGCTATAGTTGAGATCACAGAGACATGGCTCCAGGGTGACCAAGGCTGGGAGTTGAACATCCAGGGATATACAATATTCAGGAGGGATAGACAGAAAGGAAAAGAAGGTGGGGTAGCGTTGCTGGTGAGAGAGGAGATTAATGGAATGGAAAGGAAGGACATTAGCATGGAGGATGTGGAATCGATATGGGTAGAGCTGCAAAACTCTAAGGGGCAGAAAACGCTAGTGGGAGTTGTGTACAGGCCACCTAACAGTAGTATTGGAGTTGGGGATGGCATCAAACAGGAAATTAGAAGTGCGTGCAACAAGGGTAACACAGTTCTAATGGGTGACTTCAATCTGCATATAGATTGGGTGAATCAAATTGGCAGGGGTGTTGAGGAAGACGATTTCTTGGAATGTATGCGGGATAGTTTTCTAAACCAGCATGTGGAGGAACCAACGAGAGAGCTAGCTATTCTAGACTGGGTATTGAGTAATGAGGAAGGGTTAGTTAGCAGTCTTGTTGTGCGTGACCCCTTGGGGAAGAGTGACCATAATATGATTGAGTTCTTCATTAGGATGGAGAGTGACATAATTCTTGGTTCTTGGTTACTTGGTGCTCCAAAATATTCCAACTGGAATTTAAACTGGAGGTGGTGAAGGGAGGGGTTTAGCCAAGATAATTAAGTCAGAAACAAGGGTTCTGAACTTAAACAAAGATAACTTTGAAGGTATGAGCCATGAATTGGCCAAGATAGACTGGCAGGTGAGTCTTAAAGGGTTGACAGTGGATGTGCAATGGAAGGTATTTAAAGACTGCATGGATGAAGTACAAAAATTGTTCATACCAGTTTGGCAAAAGAATAAATCAGGGAAGGTGGTGCATCCGTGGATAACGAGTATAAAAACTAAAGATGAGGCATACAAATGGCCAAAAAAAGCAGCCTACCGGAGGACTGGGAGAAATTCAGAATCCAGCAAAGGGCTTAATTAGGAAAGGGAAAATAGATTACGAAAGGACACTGGCAGGGAACATAAAAACTGACTGCAAAAGTTTGAATAGATATGTGAAGAGAAAGAAACTAGTTAGAACAAATGTTGGTCCCTTGCAGTCAGAAGCAGGTGAATTGATCATAGGGAACAAGGACATGGCAGACCAATTGAATAACTACTTTGGTTCTGTCATCTCTAAGGAAGACATAAATAATCTGCCGGAAATAGCAGTGGACCGGAGGTCAAATAAGATGGCGGAACTCAGTGAAATCCAGGTTAGCCGGGAAGTGGTGTTGGGTAAATTGAACGGATTAAAGGCCGATAAATCCCCAGGGCAAGATGGTCTGCAACCCAGAGTGCTCAAGGAGAGAGCCACGGAAATAGTGGATGCATTAGTGATAATTTTTCAAAACTCCTTAGATTCTGGAGTAGTTCCTGAGGATTGGAGGATAACTAATGTAACCCCACTTTTAAAAAAAAGGAGGGAGAGAGCAAGTGGGGAATTACAGACCAGTTAGTCTAACATTGGTAGTGGGGAAACTGCTAGAGTCAGTTATTAAAGATGGGATAGCAGCGCATTTGGAAAGTGGTGAAATCATTGGACGAAGTCAGCATGGATTTACAAAAGGTAAATCATGTCTGACGAATCTTATAGAATTTTTCGAGGATGTAACTAGTAGAGTGGATAAGGGAGAACCAGTGGATGTGTTATATCTGGACTTTCAGAAGGCTTTTGACAAGGTCCCACATAAGAGATTAGTATATAAACTTCAAGCACACGGTATTGGTGGTTCAATATTGATGTGGATAGAGAACTGTCTGGCAAACAGGAAGCAAAGGGTAGGAGTAAACGGGTCCTTTTCAGAATGGCAGGCGGTGAGTAGTGGGGTACCGCAAGGCTCAGTGCTGGGACCCCAGCTATTTACAATATACATTAATGATTTGGACGAGGGAATTGAATGCAACATCTCCAAATTTACAGATGACACCAAGCTGGGGGGTATAGTTAGGTGTGAGGAGGATGCTAGGAGACTGCAGGGTGATTTGGATAGGCTGAGTGAATGGGCAGATGCATGGCAGATGCAGTATAATGTGGATAAATGTGAGGTTATCCATTTTGGTGGCAAAAACATGAGGGTAGACTATTATCTGAATGGTGGCAGATTAGGAAAAGGGGAGATGCAACGAACCTGGGTGTCATGGTACACCAGTCATTGAAAGTAGGCATGCAGGTGCAGCAGGCAGCGAAGAAAGCAAATGATATGTTAGCATTCATAGCAAAAGGATTTGAGTATAGGAGCTGGGAGGTTCTACTGCAGTTGTACAGGGTTTTGGTGAGACCACACCTGGAGTATTGCGTACAGTTTTGGTCTCAAAATCTGAGGAAAGACATTCTTGCCATAGAGGGGGTACAGAGAAGCTTCACCAGATTCCTGGGATGTCGGGACTTTCATATGAAGAAAGACTGGATAGACTCGGCTTGTACTCATTGGAATTTAGAAGACTGAGGGGGGATCTTATAGAAACTTACAAACTTCTTAAGGGGTTGGACAAGCTAGATGCTGGAAGATTGTTCCCGATGTTGGGGGAGTCCAGAACAAGGGGTCACAGTCTAAGGATAAGGGGGAATTCTTTTAGGACCGAGATGAGGAAAACATTCTTTACACAGAGAGTGGTGAGTCTCTGGAATTCTCTGCCACAGAAGGTCGTTGAGGCCAGTTCATTGGCTATATTCAAGAGGGAGTAGGATGTGGCTCTTGTGGCTAAAGGGATCAGAGGGTATGGAGAGAAGGCAGGTACGGGATACTGAGTTGGATGATCAGCCATGATCATATTGAATGGCGGTGCAGGCGAAGGGCCGAATGGCCTACTCCTGCACCTATTTTTCTATGTTCTATGTTTCTAAACTGTATCCTCCATCCTCACCGAGATCTAAGACCGGGTGGCAGACTGGCACAGCTGATAAAGCTGCTGCCTCACAGCGCCAGAGACCCAGGTTCAATCCTGACCTCGGGTGCTGTCTGTATAAATATTCTTACATTGCCACAGAAGAACCAGGCTTTAGAAATGAAATGTTGTTACTTAAAGGGACAACCAACATATATATTCAATAGACAATAGCCAATAGGTGCCATTCGGCCCTTCGAGACAGCACTGCCATTCACTGTGATCATGGATGATCATCCACAATCAGTACCCTGTTCCTGTCCTCTCCCCATATCCCCTGACTCTGCTATCTTTAAGAGCTCTATCTTGAAAGCATCCAGAGAATCGGCCTCCACCGCCTTCTGAGGCAGAGAATTCCACAGATTCACGACTCTCTGGATGAAAAAGTTTTTCCTCATCTCCATTCTAAAAGTCCTACCCCTTATTCTTAAACTGTGGCCCCTGGTTCTGGACTCCTCCAACATCAGGAACAAGTTTCCTGCCTCTAGCGTGTCCAAACCCTTAATAATCTTATATGTTTCAATGAGATCGCCTGACATCATACTACATTCCAGTGTATACAAGCCCAGCCGCTCCATTCTATCAACATATAACAGTCCCGCCATCCCAGGAATTAACATTGTGTATTCACTGCATCAGAAACATAAAACTTGTCCCGCACTCAGCTCTAAAGTTTGCTCCTCTCACCTTAACCCTGTGCCCTCTAGTCTGTGACATTTCCAAACCTGGGAAAAAGGTTCTGACTCTCTACCATTTCTATGCCTCACATATGTTTATAGGCTTCTATCAGGGCTCCCCCCCAGCCTCTGACGCCCCAAAGAAAACAACCAAGCGTTTGTTCAACCTTTCCATATAGCGGTGGGCAGGACGGTAGCGCAGCGGTGGAGTTGCTGCCTTGCATCGCTAGGGACCCGGGTTTGATCCTGTCTGTACGGAGACCTTGATTTTAGCTCAGAATAGAGACAGCATAGAATCAGGCCCTTCAGACCTCTGAAGCCACACAGACCATCGAACACCTGTTTACACTAGTTCTATGTTATCCCATATTATCATCCACTCCCTGTACATGAGAGGCAATTTTGCACAGGCTCAGTTACCTCTAAAACCTGCACATCTTTCCAATGTGGGCGGAAACCGGAGCACCCGGAAGAAACCCACACAGTCACAGATAGACCGTGCAAACTCCACACAGGCAGCTGAGGTCAGGGTTGATCCTGGGTGTCCGGCCCTCCTGGGGATGTAGCATCTCTACCACCTGCGCCCTTTGCTCCGGGGGACGGTAAGTTGCTCACAGAATATGAGCTTCCTGTAACCAAAGATTTTGTTTCCCTCATTGGCTCTGAGTTGGCACAACATGCAGTCGGGTTTGCTCCAAACATCCATTACTTTGTGCAAAGCTGAAACAAAAGACCGCTGCTTCTCTTATCTTGCTCGAGGCTCATTATTCACTAACTCAGAGCGCCCATGTGTGAAGACTAAAGAGGTGGTTTACATCAATATGCTTTTCCACTCCGCACAGACGCTCCGATGCGGTAGTTGAAGTAATAAGACGATCAGAAGAACAGAGGGAACAGCTAATTAATTTGGTTTATTCAGATCACGGCCAAGTCACACACACACGCGGAGAACACAAGAGGTTATTAGTTCATGATTGGCACCGGTACATATTTTTCATGGCACGCGTGTTGGGAAAGGTTGACTTTTACAAAAATATTATTTATTCATGCTTGGCTATGTAAAGCTGCAAACAAGATGGTATCACCATCAAAGAGCAAATGTCCAACCAGGCAATAAGCTGCCTTGTAGGCAGAATAATTGCTCCATTAACTTGTCGAGGTGGGTGAGATGTCTGCTGGTGTGTTCCTCACTCATTTCCTTTGAATTGAGATTCCATTCTGGAAATGCTATGTATTTTTTTCCCCCTGTTAGTTGTTCTGGTGGCAGTTCTTTGTACCTCTGCCTTCAGTTGAGATCAATGACTTTCCTTCCCACACTAATGGCAACTGCCATCTGTCGTTGCTCTGTGCTCTGCGGAACCCTTCTTGCGTTCTGGCTAATACGTGTCTTGCGTCGCGGGCGGCACGGTGGTGCGGCGGTGGAGTTGCTGCCTTACAGCGCCCCGGGCCCATGTTCGATCCTAACCACAGGCGCTTTCTGTACAGAGGTTCGTACGTTCTCCCCGTGACCTGCGTGGGTTTTCTCCAGGTGCTCCGGTTTCCCCACACTCCAAAGACATGCAGGTTTGTAGGCTAATTGGCTTCTATAAATTGTGAATTGTCCCTAGTGTGTAGGATAGTGCTTGCATAAGGGGTGATCGCATGGGCCGAAGGGCCTGTTTCCATGCTGTATCTCTAAAGTCTAAGTCAACCTCTGCGCAACATGAAATGCTCTGAGTTTACCATCACGCGATCCTGGGATTTCATGGGAATGCACTAAAGTAGACTTTTCCAGGGTCGGATGAAGGGAAACGTCAGAACCTGAACCAGGGATTCTGCCTGACCCGCTCAGTTACTCCGGCACTTTGTGTCTTTCTTTATCAATGGGCTGACTACAACTTCCAGCATCCATCCAACCAACTGGGACAAAAGCACACTAGGTAGCCACCAAGTGGTCACAGGAGCGGAAGGCAACCTCATCTCCATTACACAGCTACATCTCTTCACCAGATAAAAGCTGTCCAGGGTGTGACCTCCCCAGAGGAGCATGGGTGAAGCTCAACAGACTTGGTACGGGAGTTGGGCGTTTCAATGCCAGCGTGTGGAGATGGGGTCTCCGCCAGAGCCCAGCCTGTGAATGCGGAGCAGAACAACAGACAGTCAACCATGTCATCTCTGGGTGCCCGCTCTACCACCCACCAAATGGAGCTCTGTCAGGGCCTGGCAGGCATCGACGCAGAGACAACAACCTGGCTGCTCAACACCCGGCTTAAGATCTAACTATTCCTTTGGTTTATGTTTCATTCGCAAGAAGAAGAAGAAGAATGGGCTGACTCTTAAGATAAATAATTCTTCTTCTTACTTCTTAAGCCCTTTGCTCCTCGAGGGAGCATAGGCCATTGACAAATGTCCTCCACCTCACTGGATAATTGGACAAACACTTGTTGTTTGCATTGCACAATTTATGTTTTGAAGCATTCTGCTGGTTGTTAATACAGTGGATCCTTTCCCCACACGGCACCATAATACTGCAGACTCTTCCTATGTGTTTCACGGCATTTGTTCTTAGCTCTGGCCTTTGTTCCAACCATCTGCCTATTAAAAACCCATGTCGACTCATTCCCTGACCTATTACCTATTTCCTGCCACTCCCCTGTTCCAGTTTATTTCTCCCCCCCCCCACGTCACAATCACTCTGATTCTCTGCACGGTGTTTGTACGTTCTCCCCGTGACCGCGTGAGTTTTCACCGGGATCTCCGGATGCCTCCCACACTCCAAAGACGTATGGGTTTGTCTGAAGAAGGGTCTCGACCCGAAACGTCGCCTATCTCCTTCGCACCTTAGATGCTGCTGCACCAGCTGATTTTTCTCCAGCCTTTTGTGTACCCTAGATTCTCCAGCATCTGCAGTTCCTTCTTTAACAGGTTTGTAGGCTCATTGGCTTGGTTATTGTAAATTGTCCCGAGTGTGTGCAGGATAGTGTTCGTGTACGGGGATCGCTGGTCCGTGTATGGGGATCACTGTAAAAAGGCTGGCAGCATCATCAAGGACCCATTGCCACTCACTCATCTCTCCGCTGCCTTGAGGTAGAAGGTACAGGAGCCTGAAATCTGCAACATCCAGGTTCAGGAACGGCTGCTTCCCCACAAATATCAGGCTTTCAAACACAACTTCAAACAAACTCTGAACAATAACAGCCTATTGCATCTGTTTATTGATGTGTCATCAGAGATGCTGACTGGCCTGTTCAGTTACTCCAGCACTTTGTGTCTTTTTCTTCGGTTTCTAATATTAAATTTCTGATATTCATCGTCATTTATTTAAACATTAAGATGTATTGAATCTGTAAAGAGGCGTTGAAGTCACTCGTTGACATTCATAGTAGTTTTTTTTGTTCTCTTTCATGATTCCATCTGTAAATCTGCACTTGCAGGAGGGTTACAAGCACTGTGAACATGTTGATTGCTGCAAACTCCACACCAAAGAAAATTCATATAACATATAACATATAACAATTACAGCACGGAAACAGGCTCTCTCGGCCCTTCCAGTCCGTGCCAAACATTTATTTTCCCCTAGTCCCATCTACCTGCACTCAGACCATACTCCTCCATTCCCTTCCCGTCCATATACCTATCCACTTTACTTTTAAATGTTAAAATCGATCCTGCCTCCACCACTTCTGCTGGAAGATCATTCCACACAGCCACCAGTCTCTGATTAAAGAAGTTCCCCCTCATGTTACCCCTAAACTTCTGTCCCTTAATTCTCATGTCATGCCCTCTTGTTTGAATCTTCCCTACCCTCAATGGGAAAAGCTTATCCACATCAACTCTGCCTATCCCTTTCATCATTTTAAAGACCTCAATCAAGTCCCCCCTTAACCTTCTGCGCTCCTAAGAATAAAGACCTAACTTGTTCAACCTTTCTCTGTAACGTAGTTGCTGGAACCCAGGCAACATTCTGGTAAATCTCCTCTGTACTCTCTCTATTTTGTTGACATCCTTCCTATAATTAGGCGACCAAAATTGTACACCATACTCCAGAATTGGTCTCACCAATGCCTTGTACAATTTTAACATTACTTCCCTACTCCTATATTCAATGCTCTGATTTATAAAGGCCAGCACACCAAAAGCTTTCTTTACCACCCTATCTACATGCGATTCCACCTTCAGGGAACTATGCACAGTTATTCCTAGATCCCTCTGTCCCACAGCATTCCTCAATTCCCTACCATTTACCATGTACGTCAATTACAAATGTTCGTTGAAGGTGGAGTCGCAAGTAGATAGGGTGGTCAAAAAGGCTTTCGGTACATAGACCTTCATCAGTCAGTGTACTGAGTATGGAAATTGGGAGGTGTTGTTGCCGTTATATATTATGTTGGTGAGGTCTCATTTAGAGTATTGTGTTCAGTTTTGGGCACCGTGTTATAGGAAAGATATCGTTGGAAAGGGTGCAGTTTTATTCTTCCCCCGCACAATTAAAGCATGGAATAATCTCCACCCTTCTATAGTTACCCAACCAGATACAACTACATTTAAGGGAGCTCTGTCTTCCCGAAAACCCTTTCTGGCTTAAGACCTCCCTCCACCACCTCCAGTTCAAATTCCATTTGGAATATTTTGGAGGACCAAGAAACCAAGAACCAAGTGAAGATTTATGAGGATGTTGCCAAGACTCGGTGGTCTGAGCTACAGGGAGGGTTGAGTAGGTTGGAACTCTATTCCTTGGAGTGCAGGAGGATGAGGGGTGGTCATAGAGTAAAATCATGAGAGGAAAAGATCGGGTTAACGTGCAGAGTGTCGCTTGCCCAGAGTAGGTGAAATGTGAGCCAGAGGACATAGGTTTAAGGTGAAGGGGAAATGATTTAATAGGAATCTGAGGAGGTAACCTTTTCACACAAAAGGTGGTGGGTGTATGGAACGAGCTGCCGGAGGAGGTAGTTGTGGCTGGGACTATCGCAACGTTCATGAAACATTTAGACAGGTACATGGATAGGACAGGTTTAGAGGGATATGGGCCAAACGCAGGCAGGTGGGACCTGTAGAAGTGACATGTTGCTTGGGAAGCTTGCAACCCAATGAGATGAATATTAATTTCTCTAACGTCAAGTAACCCTTGCTTTCCCTCTCTCCATTTCTGTCCCTCCCCCACCCTAGTTCTTTCATTGTCCTCCTGATTAATTTTACTGATATTTGACTGTTTGTACACCTCGTTGTCACCTTCCCCTCAGCCAACAGCGAACCATTCTACATTTCCTTAATCCCATATCTATATTCTCTAGTCTGAAGAAGGGTTTCGGCCCCAAACGTTGCCTATCTCCTTCGCTCTATAGATGCTGCTGCACCCGCTGAGTTTCTCCAGCATTTTGTGTACCCTCTCTAGTCTCTCCCTCTCCTGACCCTCTGAAGAAGGGTCTCGATCCGAAAGGCCACCCATTCCTTCTCACCGGAGATGCTGCCTTTCCCGCTGAGTTACACCAGCATTGTGTGTCCACCTTAGATGGGACATGTTGGTTGATGTGAGCTGGTTGGGCTGAAGGGCCTGTTTCCACCCTGTGACTCTATGAAAAGACGGCGACACCCACAGTGTGGCAGTGGCTGAAACACTGACTGGAGCCAGTCTGGATATTCTGTATATCTTGGATCTCTGGACCGGGAATTGAACCTGTGACTGAAATTCCACAGAGAGTTACCGGAGTCACTACCTCAAAAAGGCAGTCAGCATCCTCAGAGACCCACGCCACCCTGGCCACACACTCATTTCACCCCTGCCATCGGGAAGAAGATACAGAGGCCTGAAAAATGTAACGTCCAGGTTCAGAAACAGCTTCTTCCCCACAGCCACTAGGCCAAGAAACACTACAAACTCAAATAAGCTCTGAACAACGTAGACTATAATTGAGATTATTGCACTATTTTTGTTGGTTCATTTTTTATGTGTACGTATGTGTGTGTGTGTGTGTTTGTGTGTGCGTGTGTGTGTGTTTGTGTGTGCGTGTGTATTTGTGTATGCACGTGTGTGTGTGCGTGCGTGTGCGTATGCGTGTGTGTTTGTGTGTGCGTGCGTGTGTGTATACACACTGAAATATTTTTTCTCCTTTATTATATTACTTACAGAGTACTAGTTTACATATTCTGTTGTGCTGCAGCAAGTAAGAATTTCATTGTTCTATCTGGGATATATGACAATAAAACTCTTTTGACTGTTGCCTCTTGAGATACAGCTGACAGCTGAGTCACACATGGGCATAAGATCAAGCAGAATTCATCCATTCGGCCCATCAGGTCTACTCCGCCATTGAATCATGGCTATCTATCTCTCATACCTAACCTCATTCTTCTGCCTTCTCCCCATAACCTCTGACACCTGTACTAATCACGAATCTATCTATCTCTGCCTTAAATATATCCATTGACTTTACCTCCATAACCTTCTGTGGCAAACATTTCCACAGATTCCCCACCCTCTGACTAATGAAATTCCTCCTCATCTTCATCCTGAAAGAACGTCCTTTAATTCTGAGGCTGTGACCTCTGGTCCTAGACTCTCCCACTAGTGGCAACATCCTCTCCACATCCACTCTATCCAAGCCTTTCACTATTCTGTACGTTTCAATGAGGTCTCCCCTCATTCTTCGAAACTCCAGCGAGTACCTTGCACAGTGCTGTCAAATTCGTCAAGATGTTATGAATCATCAAATGCGCATCACATGGTGATAATCATAGAATCATAGAATCATAGGAACATAGAAAAAACATAGGTGCAGGAGTAGGCCACTCGGCCCATCCAGCCAACATCACCATTCAATATAATCGTGGCTGATCATCCAGAATCAGTACCCTGTTCCCACTATTTTCCCATATACCTTGATTCCGTTAGCCCTAAGAGCAAAATTTAACTCTCTCTTGAAAACATCCAGTGAATTGGCCTCTACTGCCTTCTGTGGCAGAGAATTCCACAGATTCACAACTTTCTGGGTGAAAATGTTTTTTCTCATCTCATGTCCTAAATGGCCTAAATCCATTCTTTCCTCATATGTCAAGTCCTGCCATCCCGGGAATGAACCCTGTGAACCTACGCTGCAATCCCACAACAGCAAGAACGTCCTTCCTCAAATTATGAGAGCAAAACTGCACACAATTCTCCAGGTGTGGTCTCACCAGGGGCCCTGTACAACTGCAGTGGGACCTCCTTGCTCCAATACTCAAATCCTCTGGCTATGAATTATTGTTAGCTCTGTGGGGATGTGTTGTTTTTCTATCGGCGAGGTGCCCTGAGTCAATTCAAATGCCCCAAGTGTGCCCCGTCTGATAACATGAGTGAGAGCGCCGAAATTGAAAACCTCTGAGTTGCCATGAAAATAATTCTTCCCAACAAAGCTGATGAAGTTGAACACAGCTATCGACCACAAAATAAAAGCCTTCGCCGTTACCACGACAACAAGCTCCCTTCTCGCTTCAGAAATCCCAGTCCAGCAGCAACAGAGAAACCTACTGAACTCCTGGGGGCTTTTTTTTTTGTTCATCTCTTCCAATGCAATAAATGTGCCCTGGGAATTCTGATCAGAGCCTCCCTCACACGCTGGCGGGTTGCCTTTCCTTATCGCTGGCACGACAGCGGGATCAGAAGCCCTGGCTTCAGAAAATGCGATGGGAGCTGGATTAATAAATGAGAAAGACGAGGCCACGCTGGCGCAGCCGTAGAGCTGCTGCCTTACAGCGCTCGCAGCGCCGGAGACCCGGGTTCCATCCCGGAATCTTTCATCCCGGAGACCCGGGTTCCATCCCGGAATCTTTCATCCCGGAGACCCGGGTTCCATCCCGGAATCTTTAACTTTTATATGTGGGGGCGGGGGGCGGGGTAAGGGGGAAACTGTTTCCCAGTCACTTCCTGGCGGGAACGTGACTATTTCTCCGAGTTGCGTCCTCGCCCCCCCCACCTCGCGGCCTACCTCATAGATTGGAGCGGCCTTTCCTGCTGGGGATCGGGAACCAGACCAGAGCTGCAACAGCGGCAGCGCGGCGCTGGAGTCACCACGGAGCGGGCAATACCTACCTGGGTCGCCATTTGGAGCTCCGCAGCGTTGGGCCGCTGCTCCAACATCGTGGAGCTCTGGTTTGGAGAGCTCCCAACGCGGGCAGCGCTGAACAACTCCGTGGAGTCCTGGGGCCCTTTGCCGAGGGCCTCCAGCGTTGCATCTCCACCCGGCGCGCCCTGCGGACTTTGGGAGCCGCGGACTCCGGTAGGAGGGGGCCGACTCGGGGTCCAGGCCGCTGAGGACGCCCCCCAGCCCCGACGTCGGACTTACATCACCCCGGTGAGGGGGCCTGAACATCGGGCCGTCCGGAGTGACGACTGCGGAGGGCTGGGGGAGGCCCCAACCACGGGTGAACAGTGGGGAACATCAGAGGAAGAGGCTGACTTTGGTGCCTTCCCTCACAGTGGGAAACTTTGATCCTGCTGTGTGGGGATGTTTTATGTCGAATTCTATCAACTCTATGTGTGTTCTTTATTTTTACTGTGGTTCCCCATGGTGATTTCATTTCACTGTGCCAATTGGCACACGTGACAAATAAATGTATCTCGAATCTTGAATCTAGGAAGCAGATGAGGAGGATTTTTTATAGTCAGAGGGTGGTGATTCTGTGAAGGCTGTGGAGGCCAAGTCAATGGATACCTTTAGGGCAGAGATGGATAGATTCTTGGGTTACACAAAAAGCTGGAGAGACTCAGCGGGTGCAGCAGCATCTAAGGAGCGAAGAAGATAGGCGACGTTTCGGGTCGAGACCCTTCTTCAGACCTTCTTCAGGATAGATTCTTGATGAGCACAGGTTTCAGGGGTTACGGGGAGAAGGCATGAAAATGGCATTAGGAGGAAAAGATAGATATGCCACTAGTGGTGTGATGGGCCGAGTGGCCTTATTCTGCTATCACTAACCAATTTATGAGCATATAGGCGCATCGAAATAATTGTTTCCTTGAGCCAGATGCTTTCATTTCAAATGCGTGTTATTTGTTGTGTATTGTTGCTTGTATCGGGATGACTGACGCTGAGACAGACATCTGTTTACATTCAATTTGTCAAACACTCACCAGCTTCTGATCTCCTTTCAGTGCTTTAAGTGCATGGTTCGTACAACGAGACCAACAACTGCAAATTATATTTCCATGCACTGCCAAGTAAGTTGGATGAATGTTGATGTCTCTATTGATGGTGTTGAAATCTTCCCCCATCATTCATCCCAAGTTGCGGACGCAACATCAGCACCAGTCTCCCCACATATCATATCCCCAGCTCTGCTCATTCTCGGCAGTTCAGAGGGAGACAACAGAATGCTGGTGTAACTCGCCCGCTCAAGAGTCAACGGAGAGTCAAGAGCGTTTTATTGTCATACTAAATGGGACACTTTGGGGGGGGAGGGGTGTGTGGGGGAAGGGGGGTGTGGGGAGGGGAATGTGGTGGAGGAGGGGATGAGGGGGATGGGGTGGTGTGGGGGAGCGGGGGCGTGGCTGAGGAGGGGTGTAGGTGAGGGGGGGGTGTGGGGGAGGGGGTGTGTGGGTGAGGGGGGGGAATGTGGTGGAGGGGGAATGTGGTGGAGGGGGGATGAGGGGGAGGGGGGGTGGGCAAAGGGGGTCTGGAGGAGGGAGGATGTGTGGGGTGGGGGGGGTGTGGGGGTGTGGGGAGGGGAATATGGTGGAGGGGGGATGAGGGGGATGTGGGTTGTGTGGGGGAGGGGGGTGTGGGTGAGGGGGGTGTGGGGGAGGGGTGTGTGGGTGAGGGGGGGTGAGGGGAGGTGTGTGTGGGTGAGGGGGGGTGTGGGGAGGTGTGTGTGGGTGAGGGGGGGTGTGGGGAGGAGGGTGTGGGTGAGGGGGGGTGTGGGGGAGGAGGGTGTGGGTGAGAGGGGGTGTGGGGGAGGGGAATGGGGTAGAGGGGGAATGTGGTGGAGGGGGGATGAGGGGGAGGGGGAGGGGGTGTGGGGGGGGAGGAGGAGGGGAATGTGGTGGAGGGGGGATGAGGGGGATGGGGGTGGTGTGGGGGGGGGGGGGGAGTTACTCCAGCATTCTGTACCTATCTATGATTTAAACCAGCATCTGCAGTTCTTTCCTACACACCGAGCAATTAACCTCAGTCAATATTTGTCTCTTAGTCAACCTTGCTCTAAACAAATGTACATGTTGCTGTCTGAGAGATCATGCTCTGAAGAAGGGTCTCGACCCGAAACGTCGCCTATCTCCTTCGCTCCTTAGATGCTGCTGCACCCGCTGAGTTTCTCCAGCCTTTTGTGTAACCCCCCATGCTCTGTTACATGTCCAACCATTAATAAATGGATTACGCAGATATACTCTTGGCTGCAGGGCTTTTTCAGATGATATAAAAAGGCGCTGTGTGAATGGGTTTGTTTTTCTTTAAAGGAAAATAAGGTTGATTAATGCATGAGTGTGGCATCAAATCTTCACACCTTCTTGGTCTATTCTGTCCTCGCCGCAATTCTTTTCAATCTAGAGGGCACCCTGCATTGATTTTCCTCAGCCAAGGAAGTAATAAGCTCACAGTCACGGACGATGAGCACAGGAACTTAGCAGTGACAAAATGGGTATTGAGTTTTCCGTTAAGAAGAACATGGCTCGGGGAAGGGGTGAGCACATTTCTGCCGATCTGCCTCTCACCGAGGTCGTGGCTGGCTGTAGCAATAATAGTTAGCCTGAGCCATGAGGAAGTAGATTCAAGTCCTGCTCATCATTGAAAGTCGTTGGCAGGTTGCTGCCTCACCAAGGGACTCACCACGGTGTTCAAGATGCCGTCCATTGGACGGGACATAAAACTAAGATGCCGTCACTACTCAGGTGCAAGTTAATGATCCTTTAACAGGACTTTATCTTCTCATCTTCTTTATCTTATTATTCCAACACAGAAAGACAGTTGGCCCATCAGGTTCATGCCAGGTTTCAGAGCAACCTGATCCATCACCTCTCTCCACTTGTTTTCCTGTCACCTCTACTCTCTATCAGTGCTCATTAGGGGTGGTACGGTGGTACAGTGGTAGAACTGCTGCCTTACAGCACTAGAGACTGTTCGTTCCTGATTACGGGTGGCTGGCTGTACAGAGTTTGTACGTTCTCCACATGACCTGCGTAGGTTTTCGCTGAGGTCTTCGGTTTCCTCCCACACTCCAAAGACGTATAGGGTTTGCAGTTTAATTGGCTTGGTATCAATGTAAAATTGGCCCTAGTGTGTGTAGGTTAGTGTTAGGGTGCGGGGATCGCTGGTCGGCGCGGACTCGGTGCGGCCGAAGGGCCTGTTTCAACGCTGTATTTCTGAACTAAACTAAAGCTAAAGTGATTCTACTCTGCCATTCCATAAGCTAAACACCAAACAAAACACACAAAGACCTGTAGTGATTCAAGGGGTCAAGCAGCATCTCTTGAGAACATGAATAGGCACCATTTTGGATCAGGACCGTTCAGAAGGGGGGAGAAAGCTGGAAGAAAAGTGGGGCAGGACAACGCCTGGTAAGTTTATTTAGTTTTGTTCAGAGATACAGCCCAGAAACAGGCCCTTCGGCCCACCAAGTCCACGCCGACCAACGATCCCCACACATGAACACTCTCCTACACATATTAGCGAAAATTTAGAATTTTACCGAGCAAATTAACCTACAAACCTGTACGTCTTTGGAGTGTGGGAGGAGACTGGATCTCCTGGGAAAACCCACACAGGTCTCGGGGTGAACGTACAAACTACATACAGACTACAAACTACATACAAAAACTCCGTACCGACAAGCACCCATAGTCAGGATCGAACCTGGGTCTCTGTCACGGTAAGGCAGCAACTCTACCGCTGCACCACCACTGTGTTGCCCGTGATAGGTGGAGATAGATACAATGCGTTGAAGTAACTCAACGGGTCAGGCAGCATTTCTGGAGAAAAAGGATAGGTGACGTTTCGGATCAGGACCATTCCTCAGGCTCCACTGCGAAATCGCCTCAAGATATGCCTACCCTGAAGAAGTTTTCTTCCTCTCTCTGATGCAAATTCTGCACTTGGTTTCCACAAGTGATAAGGGGACAGAGGTGAGTGGGGTTTCAAATTGGTAGATGGTTAGACAAAGGCCAGAAATGAAAAAGCAAACAGTAGCAGGATAAGGAGATAAGCTCACAAGTTATAGGAGCAGAATTAGGCCATTCGGCCCATCAAGTCTACTCCACCATTCAATCATGGCTAATCTATCTTTCCCTCTCAGCCCCATTCTCCTGCCTTCTCCCCATAACCCCAACACCGGTACTAATCAAGGAGAGAAGAGGTGCTGAAATGTGAAGCAGGAGGAAGGAACAGAGATGAAAGGGAATGGGTGGTGGAAGGGGAAATGGATGCGGGTCCAGACGTGGCACAGGGAAGGGAGGGGAGGAAAGGAGGGGGAGAGTGCTGTTCATAGATTAGTTACCTAAGATTGGACAATTCAATATTCATACCATTTTGTTGTCAGCTACCCCCACCCTGATTCTCTTTCCACCCACTCACACTTGGGGTTAATGCAACCATTGTATCAACATGCACATTCCCCAGATGTGGAAGGAAACCAGAGTACTGAGATGAGACACATCTGCACATAGTGAGAACACAACTCTACACAGTCGGCACCAGAAATCAGGTTTGAATCTAGGTCTTTGGAGTTGTGCATGGCCATAGCACTCGTGTTGAAGAAAACTAAAGCCATTTCTTGTGGTTTTCTGGCCTAATCCCATCTGCCTGCACAAGGTCTGTATCTCTCTATTCTCTGGGGCGGTGGAGGCCAGTTCTCTGGATACTTTCAAAAGAGAGCTAGATACGGCTCTTAAAAATAGCGGAGTCAGGGGATATGGGGAGAAGGGAGGAACGGGGTACTGATTGGGGATGATCAGCCATGATCACATTGAATGGCGGTGCTGGCTCGAAGGGCCGAATGGCCTACTCCTGCACCTATTGTCTATTGTCTATTGTCTACGTCCTCATATGTCTGACTAAATAGTTCTTTAATATTGCTGTTTCCTCCGCTTGCAACACAACTGGGCAGAAGGCAGCAGATCGGGGTTTGGAGGGAGAGATAGATCAGCCAAGATTGAATGGCAGAGTAGATTTGTTGGGTCGAATGGCCTAATTCTACTCCTATTGATAATGACCTTAACCTCTCAAGATTAGAAATGGACTTGGGTCATTCAAGCTTTACAATAGCAACAGAAGGTGTCAGAGCAACTTAGCAGGTCAGATGGTATATCTGGAGGACATGGACAGGTGATGCATGAGGTTGGGACCGTTCTTCAGATTAGTGACATTCCAGGTCAGAACCCTTCTGAAGAAATCAGTTTGGAGACTTGTTTAGTTTATTGTCACGTGTACTGAGGTACAGTGAAAAGCTTTTGTTGCATCCTAATCAGTCAGCAGAAAGATAATACAATGATTACAATTGAGCCATTTACAATACACGATAGGGGAATAACGTTTAGTGCGAGGTAAAGACAGTAAAGTCCGATCAAAGATAGTCTGAGCGTCACCAATGAGGTGGATAGTAGTTCAGCATTGCTCTCTAGTTGTGGTAGGATAGAATCATAGAATCATAGAAAATAGGTGCAGGAGTAGGCCATTCGGCCCTTCAAACCTGCACCGCCATTCAATATGATCATGGCTGATCATCCAAATCAGTATCCTGTACCTGCCTTCTCTCCATACCCCCTGATCCCTTTGGCCACAAGGATGATTCAGTTGCCTGATAACAGCTGGAAATAAACTGTCCCTGAATCTGGAGGTGTGCATTTTCACACTTCTATACAATAGGCAATAGACAATAGACAATAGACAATAGGTGCAGGAGTAGGCCATTTGGCCCTTCGAGCCAGCACCACCATTCAATGTGATCATGGCTGATCATTCCCAATCAGTACCCTGTTCCTGCCTTCTCCCTATATCCCCTGACTCCGCTATTTTTAAGAGCCCTATCTAGCTCTCTCTTGAAAGCATTCGGAGAACCTGCCTCCACTGCCCTCTGACGCAGAGAATTCCACAGACGCACCACTCTCTGTGAGAAAAAGTGTTTCCTCGTCTCCATTCTAAATAGCTTACTCCTGTGGCCCCTGGTTCTGGACTCCCCCAACATCGGGAACATGTTTCCTGCCACTAGCGTGTCCAAGCCCTTAACAATCTTTTGATCGATGGGGGAGGGAAGAAGAGGGAGTGGCCAGAGTGTGACCCGTCGATTATGCTGCTGGACCTGCCTAGGCAGTGTGAGGTGTAGATGGAGGGACAGACACAAAATGCTGGAGTAACTCAACGGGTCAGGCAGCATCTCTGGAGGGAAGGAACGGGTGACGTTTCGGGTCGAGACCATTCTTCGGACAATGGAAGGGAGATTGGATTGTGTGCGGGTCTGGGCTGGGTCCCACCATAGACTTCCTACATTATTGTGTCTGCTTTAAGGTGGCTATGCCATCTCGTTCTCAGAGGATTTTGCTGTTGGTGTTTCTATTTATTTTATCATTACGTTTCTGTGGTGATGTGCATGAAATGTAATGATAAAGAGACAAAATCAAATTCATATTTATATAGAACACAGATGTGGGAATCATGTGCATGAATGAACTTGCGCTCGTCTCAATAAAAGCTCCATCCAACATTATTGCATCTGACTGAGGATCTATTTACGAAAGCCACGATGACAAAAATATCCCAGTTTATTAAGTATGTGCTTGCCTGGGTAGAGTTGCTGCCTCACAGCGCCAGAGACACGGGTTCAATCCTAACCACGGGGGTTTGTACATTCTCCCCATGACCGCAAGGGTTTTCTACACGTGCTCCGGTTTCCTCACACGCTCCAAAGACGTACAGATTTGTCAGCTGATTGACTTCTGTTAAGATTGTAAATTGTCCCTCATGTGTAAGATAGCGCCAGTGTACGGGATGATCGCTGGTCGGTGTGGTCTCGCCGGGCCGTAGGGCCTGTTGCCGCGCTGTATCTCCAAAATCATTGGAGATACAGCGCGGATACAAAGGTGAAATCATTGGACAAAGTCAGCATGGATTTACGAAAGGTAAATCATGTCTGACGAATCTTGTGGAATTTTTCGAGGATGTAACTAGTAGCGTGGATGGGGGAGAACCAGTGGATGTGGTGTATCTGGACTTCCAGAAGGCTTTCGACAAGGTCCCACATAAGCGATTAGTATATAAACTTAAAGCATACGGCATTGGGGGTTCAGTATTGATGTGGATAGAGAACTGGCTGGCAAACAGGAAGCAAAGAGTAGGAGTAAACGGGTCGTTTTCACAATGGCAGGCAGTGACTAGTGGGGTACCGCAAGGCTCAGTGCTGGGACCCCAGCTATTTACAATATACATAAATGATCTGGATGAGGGAATTGAAGGCAATATCTCCAAGTTTGCGGATGACACTAAGCTGGGGGGCAGTGTTAGCTGTGAGGAGGATGCTAGGAGAATGCAAGGTGACTTGGATAGGCTGGGTGAGTGGGCAAATGTTTGGCAGATGCAGTATAATGTGGATAAATGTGAGGTTATCCACTTTGGTGGCAAAAATAGGAAAACCGACTACTATCTAAATGGTGGCCGATTAGGAAAAGGGGAGATGCAGCGCGACCTGGGTGTCATGGTACACCAGTCATTGAAAGTAGGTATGCAGGTACAGCAGGCAGTGAAGAAAGCCAATGGTATGTTAGCTTTCATAGCAAAAGGATTTGAGTATAGGAGCAGGGAGGTTCTACTTCAGTTGTATAGGGTCTTGGTGAGGCCACACCTGGAGCATTGCGTACAGTTCTGGTCTCCAAATCTGAGGAAGGACATTATTGCCATAGAGGGAGTGCAGCGAAGGTTCACCAGACTGATTCCTGGGATGTCAGGACTGTCTTATGAACAAAGATTGCATAGACTCAGTTTATACTCTCTAGAATTTAGGAGATTGAGAGGGGATCTTATAGAAACTTACAAAATTCTTAAGGGGTTGGACAGGCTAGATGCAGGAAGATTGTTCCCGATGTTGGGGAGATCCAGGACAAGGGGTCACAGCTTAAGGATAAGGGGGAAATCCTTTAGGACCGAGATGAGAAGGAATTTTTTCACACAGAGAGTGGTGGGTCTCTGGAACTCTCTGCCACAGAGGGTAGTTGAGGCCAGTTCATTGGCTATATTTAAGAGGGATTTAGATGTGGCCCTTGTGGCTAAGGGGATCAGAGGGTATGGAGAGAAGGCAGGTATGGGATACTGAGTTGGATGATCAGCCATGATCATATTGAATGGCGGTGCAGGCTCGAAGGGCCGAATGGCCTACTCCTGCACCTAATTTCTATGTTTCTATGTTTCTAAACTAAACTGA